>PYUH01000512.1:152759-206924 GCA_016808085.1 Suaeda aralocaspica | reverse complement strand
ACGTTTTTTTTTTTTTTTTTTTTTTTGTTATTGGTTTTTGTAGGAGTGACCTATTATTATTTTAGAGCTATATTGTTAGGAGGAAATGGTGATTATGGATAGTACACGTGGCATGAAATGTGTGGATGAATTTGGATATGATGGTGTTAAACATTATCAAAAATCTTATTTCGTGAATGGCTGAATGCTTACCCACATATATCAAGCTGATTTTTGTTTCTTTTGGACCTCTCAATTTAAGGCCAATGACACTATACTTCTATTTTGTTTTCAATTTCAATGGTTTTCAAATATATAGAGTAAGTAATTGGTTTTGATAAAGACTACTTTTTATGCTAGCATATGATTTATATTACGACACAAATTAATTACAGCAAAACATTATTTTATATCTCACTAACTAATTTTTTATTTGCAATTAATTTGTAGCAGAGGTAGAATGATAAGATTGAAGGAAAGGAAAAAAAAATATTACTTATAAAATTAAAACATGATAGTAATGCCAAACAATCCAATGTCAAGATTAGTTTGATTATTATCTTTAAGCATATCATCTATATTTCATTGCATCAAGTAATATGCTCCCTCTATTCTACCTAATGAGTAACATTGACCATTGAAATGCATGCTAATAACACCACAAGGGACAACCAGTCCGTTGTTGGTGTAATAATGTTTGATCCCCAGTGTTTAGGGTCGCTCAACTCATCATCCCCGAGCTAAAATTGTCAACTATTTTCACGATCCATTATCATAATTCATAAGGTAATTTACATAGTATACAATTAGGAAAATTGCCTCACTATACAATCAAAGATTAATTCTCAAGCGTTTATTGGATTTCACCGCTATTACAGAAGCTGTCAAGTACAAGACATTTTGAAATGGCCTATAATACATGAATAATAAAATTTTGTTCCCAAAAAATGAAGCACAGTAGTTTTCCACAAATAATGTGCAGATTCATATCAAATCCTTTGTTCAGCTACACGCCTACACATTTCCATGAACTTTGAAGCTGCGGCCAACCCACTCTCAATTGCACCTTCAACACTTGGACTGACACAGAAGTCACCGCAAACAACCAGCGGCTTGTTTGCTTCCCACAGGCACTTATCTTCTTTGGCTATACTTGCTGATGGAAAGGCACTGCCCCTGCAGAATTCATTAGAGGGATTACAAAAATCTCGAGTAGAACAATCAACAAACTACTGTCCTTCACCAGTTCACCTCACATCACAGCCAAAATAGGGTCAAGCAGATATGGCTTCTTATATGTATTCATGGAACTATAAGTTGACCAAAAACGGAAGATAGTGAGACATTGACACATATCTGATCAAAGTGACAGATGCATGGACATCGAGGGCCATGTTCAATAAAGTGCTCAATTATTACCAAATAATGCTCTTCAGCAAGGAAACCTGTTCTTCGCGGAGCCTTTCTCGTCCCCATGCAGAAGAAAATCTATCCTTTCAGCTCAAGGCTTTAAAGAAGAAAAGAAAGCCCAGGCTCTTTGGCATCTCTTCTCTTCCTGTTTCTTCGTACAAGTGGTTGGCATAAAGTCTTAATCCTATATGCCCATCTTAATTCTACCCATACATTTGATTTCCGGATTCAATTAACCTAAGCTTTTAAACTGATACCACTTTTGAACATCCCCAAATTGAACGGCCAATGACCCAAGTAAGAAGATTTAGGCAAGGCACAAATCAGTGTGAAAGGGCCTTACTAATATGGATCAAAAAGTGATATTAAGCAAAGGATTTCTCTTAATAACTTTATTTGCATCTTATAATTAAGTCATTAATATGGGTGAATAATGTACAAATGCACAATAAATAGATTGCATCAAAGAAGATATTATTTCTTTTCCAAATGGCACAGACCACAGAGTATTGTTTTATGCAGTCAATTTCTTATAGACAAGATCATGAATCTTCATAGATATTGATATGTGATTATTTTCCAATCTTAATATCAATTAATCACAGCCTTAATCCCAGAATTGGGGTCGGCTATATGAACCAAAAGTAATCATTCCATGTGGTCATCCACAAAAATTTTCCCCCTCTATTCCCTACGATCAAGAACCTCATTCTCCTGTAGATCCAAAAGCTTCAAGTCCTTTCTAACCCCTTTCCACCAAGTCATTTTCGGTCTCCCCTCATCCCACCCTTCCACTTTTCGCACCGGGGCTACCTAAGGTCTCCATCTCACATGTCCGAACCAACACAAGTGGTCTTCCCTTAATTTTCCAATCTTTATGATAACATTAGAAAAGGAAACCTATTAAAACTTAAAAGGTACCAAACAATTTCTGGATGAGGGCATTCGAGAAAAAGTAACATGTTTTGCTGAGCTTGAGATACAAAAGAACATATTGTTATTGCGACTTTTTTTTTATTGTGAAAAAGTAATTAGTTGCTTTTTTGTAGATCATATGAACAATGGAAGAATATTGGATAGGGTAATAACTGATAATGACATATGAGATGCATTGTAGTTAGGAGAAAGCATTATCAAATGTGAACTCTCCAATTTTTCATAGAGAGTCCAGACTCTGGACACCATGTATGTTATTCTCAACAAAAGTCCAAGATGCAGTATATACTTATAGCAAGAATTAATTCAACTTCTAACTGATGAACTTAGTGAAATCAACACTAGTTCCACAAACAAAAACAACCTTCCAAATGACCCATTTGGGCCCTTATAAACAGGGCAAGTAGAAACGAAACACTAGATATGACAATGGCTAAAAAATTGATCATAATTTTATTCGAAAAAAACAACTAAGACACTTACCATCGATGAGCTTTCATGAAAAACGGCTGGGAGGTGCAGAGTCCAGTTTTTTGAAATTCCTGCAGAAGTTCTTCAGAGACTCTTGCAAATGTCGTGTCAGATGCCTTTTCAAGTCCAGTCTCAGCTATCACTTTCTTAGCGTATTCCTCAGTGGAATGTAAGACCCAACATTCACTTTATATGAATCAAATGACAGTATTAGTAAAGGCATAACTGCATAAGAGAGGAAAAAAGTGACGCATGCAAGCCAAGTAGCCAACATTGTCTGACCACAAATACAAACCTATCAGAAGAACGGCCTGGTTTACTGCTATCACAATAAGCAGCACTCAAAAGTTGGGAATTTTTGAATGAGAATCCTTTCACAGAAATCTGGAAATAGAAGCTGCAAGTAAGACATCTTAACCTGACCATTTTCAGACGATAAATATCAATGACAACCAAATGGAGTCAATTATATGAGCAACAACAACCTCAAATCCTTAGTCCCAAAATAATGTTGAGTTGGCTAGACATGAATCAATAAGAGGAATAGCAAAAGTCATTTGGAAAAATTCCCTCTCCGGTCTTCTCTATTTATAATGCCAAATTTTCTTCAAACCCCAAAAAGCTCATATCTCCACCAACCACCCTTGTCCAAGTTTGCTTAGGCCTTCCTCTACCTCTCCTCCATCCATCATGTTGCCACTCTTCTAGCCTCCTTACCGGTGTGTTACTTGATCTCCATCTTATATGTCCAAACCATCTTACTTCATATTTATTTAATCATTTTACCTTCTATTTTAAGGTCTCAAAATAGTTGCATCACTATTTTTTTCCTTATGGGAAAACCTTTACATGTCCAAATCAGTGTGCCATCTATGGTACCAGATGTCGGGCTTATAAGATAGAGCACATACAAAAGATAGGGGTCATGGAGATGCGGATGTTGAATGTAAGGGAACACTCTAAGGGATAGAATCTAAAATAAAGTTATTCGCAGGAAAGTTGGTGTCGCAGACACTACAAGCAAATTAAGGGAAAATCGACTGTGTTGGTTTGAACATGACCGAAACGCTCTAAGGGATAGAACTAGAAATGAAGTCATCTACAAGAAAGTTGGTGTCGTAGACATTGCAAGTAAATTAAAGAAAAACCGTCAGCGTTGGTTTAAACATGTGAGACGGAGAAAACAGGGAGCGCCGGTGCGGAAACTGAGAGAGTGGGATCAAGGAGATCTCAAACGAGGTAGGGGAAGAACGAAGATGACTTGGTTGGAATGTTTTAGAAAAGATATGAAGCTTTTGGATTTATAGGCGAGTGAGGTTCTCGACCACAAGGGATGGAAAAGATATGAAGCTTTTGGATTTACAGGGAGAGTGAGGTTCTTGATCATAAGGGATGGACGAGGAAAATTTATGTGGATGACCACATGGAATAATTATTTTTGGTTCATGTAGCCGACCCCCAAGACTAAAGCTTTGATTGATTGATTTTACATGTGAAATTACACAATTATCCTTTGTTTTTCCATACCATTTCTTCAATGGTCCCCACTTTCCTCAATGACTAACCCTTTTATCTAATTAAATTATTTTTCCCAAAAATTGCCACAGGAACCGTAATTTAAACAGTAAAATGGTTAAATGACACGGAGGAAGTAGCCAATTTTCCCTCATCTTATACCAATAGAAGTATGAGCAGTTAGAAGACATGCTGTTTACGTAAAATCAATTCAAAAAGTCATCTAGAACAATGGCTAATTAAATATCATCATGCCTTAAGCATACTGTCCATGAATAACTAGGAGGATTAGAGCACTTACTTTATTCGTTTCCAGTTTTCCCATTCAAGAAAATACCACCAACTCGTAAGGCAGTTTCACCATAACAAACGCAGACTAAGGCTCCAGTTTGTTATCCTATGTTGCTCCCACAGTCCCAGTTTCAAGTTGTTTAGAAACCAAAAGCAACACTACAGAGTACAGACTTAAAAACTAGATTCTAGAAACAGTATTATACCTATAATTTTTGACTATTTTCACAATAGACATCATTAGCACAAAGTCGGATGATTTTAATAAGTTCTGAATTGTACCATGTGTTTTAAAATGTAAAACCTTTAGCACTGATACATTTTGAGGTCAGAAAGTTGTCGGTTTTGACATTAAGCTGTTTTTTTTTTACGGTTAACCAAACAGAATTTTTGCTAAACCCAGATCAAAAACAAAAAGGCTTATTGTTGTGAAAGTAAGTACATCATTTACATTAGGACTATAGCATGTAAAACTCTTGCATTATGGCATTTACAACATTATCACAAGAAAGCTATTAGTATGAGCTACGTGGAAGCAAGTGTGGCTGTTATTCGCAATTCAGGCAAGTGCAGCTTGAAACAGCAAATTTGGGGAGGCAAGAGTGAATTTTGCATGGGATGGCAGCAACAGGGCTATAGTGGTTCTTCCCTTTACATGATACCACGACTTCATCTAAGGGTTTGTCTGTGAACCCCTGAAGAAAAATTGTTTGCATACTTGCATTGCAGTTCCCAAGTTAATAAGTTTCAAATCGGAGCAAAGTATGAGTTCAGTTTTAGCATTATCTAAGGTATTTGTTCGTTATAGAAGAACAAGTGAACAACACTGATACACAAACACAATTTTTAGATGACAATCGACAAATCCAAGAGTCAAAGGTATAAGGAAATCTCACAGTTTGCAAAGGCTCACTGAAAGCCAGCATGAGAACAAAATAAGATCTGAACGGTACTTTTTCTACCCTTGATGCCAACTGTGGTGCCAGATTCGTATCTGCATAACAAAAATCTACAGCTATAATGCTCACTCAGACAATCAAACTAAACACTATACAAATTTATCAAATATAAAAAATAAATAAATAAATAACAAGAATGCCTACACGCCAACTAAAGAACACAAAGATCATAAGCTACTATTATGTTGCATTTGATAAATGATAGCAATATATTTTGACTCTATCCTTTAATTAAATCCATTCCCTTAAATAATTATGAAGTAAAACATAAACATGGCTTTTATGAAAACAGGGACAGCTACTATTGCAGGATGGTTGCTCAAAAAGATAGTACACAAGATAGTGCTAGAGCTACTAAAATCTATATACTGTTAAATGAATTTTTATAAGAAAAGAATATGGATTTATTGCTAAAAGAAATCCATTCATTACAGAGCAACGAACAACCTTTATTAAAAGATTGTGAATAAAATGTAATTAGAAACGCCTATTTAATACCACTAATGCTTCAACTAATTAACCAACTTGTTGATTTTGCAACTTGCAAGGTGACAATGGGGTACTGCAGCAAAGTTAAATCAAGGGAATGGAAAAGGTAAGACTAACAGGATTTCATGTGACAAGCAATAGCTGAAGAAACAATATTATATTCCCCGGTATATGAGGTGCATAATTGCATACCTCTATCATCATCTCTAGCTGAATTCAGCTTGCTATCAACATCACCTGATCACCATTATCCCAAAGACTTTAAAGAGGTCCCAGCCCTAGGTGCATTAACAGGGACAATGGTGCATACAAATACAGTTGGTGAGCTAATTTTATCATAAATTACTAAAACACACACACACACACAAGACCTACTTATATAGAATAAAGAAGTACAGATAAGAACAGAATAAAATTACCAAGAGGTGGAGGGTGCCCTGTTAAGTTGGTGAACCCAGGAGCGGCAAGAATTTTGTCTGTTGCAATCAAACCTCCAAAATCACCAAAACACTTTCCATCCAAACTGAGCAATGACCATGAATTCCGATCTGTTGCCCATTCCATCTTGGCAATGCCAACGCCAAACTTGCTTTCAACTCCTGTAGAGAATGATCAACTTTGAGGAGTAAGAAGGAAACCAATGCTAGGCCAATATTCATTCCACAAAGGCAGTAACATTAATACCCGGTTCACTGCATAATGCTCTGCATATAGAGTTCATGCCTGGAAGGCCTACATATTTCCTTCTCGAAATATCCTGGATTTATTTGTTTAGAACAATCATGGATCACTAAGAGGCTCATTGAAGTAATACAAAAGAAGAAAGAACTTTGAAGTTCACACATAAAATCAAAAAGGGAAAACAGTGTTTAAGGGAGCAGAGGTTAGCCCAGTAAATCATGCAAAGACCTTTGTGAGGCAGTTACACACTTACACTACTCTCAGAGAATCAAAGCACATTTTCTTTTTAAAAAATAAACTAAACCCCTCTATCCTCCCAGACCTTGGATGACCTAGATATGACCTAAAATAGGATGATCTAGGATGAACTAAGTGGAAGGACTTTATTAGGTATGAAGACCCATAGTATAGTGGTGCATTTAGCAATACACCATACCAGTAGCTCATCTAAGCAGCCTCATCATCGTTGTTGTAAGGATTTAAACTCTGTATTCACCATACAATAAATGATTTAAAATTTGGTAGAATATTAGTTAGCAGCTTGAAATTTTTCACTTAGGAATCTATTTTCCGATCTTAATTTAGCAGAAAGATTTCCATCTTTTCGAATTTTTATTGTCTCAACTTCCAAGATTACTAATGTTATAAAAGGGAAATTATCTCATGTATCAATTGATTGGAGTGAATTAATTGATGAATGTAACTAAATGACACCCTCACCTAAATTGGATTTACACGAGAATAAGGTTCTCGATTTAGGGGATGGAGAAGGAAAATTTATGTGGATGATTGATTGATTGGTATCAATGAATATTATTGTTGTTCTTGCTAGTCTTAATATCTCACTAGCGCACTTAGAGTTAGTAGGCTTACATATATTCCCTTTGTTCTCCGGACTCTAGAGTTCTACTACTTTTCATTTGTTCGTTTAAGTTCTACTTTCTACACCCATGCCATCACTTGACTACACTATTCCAACTTAATCATTGTCTCTTAACATAACAATTATAAAAGCAATATACATTTAACATTAGGGTAGAACTTAATACAAAGAAAAGAGGAGTTCAATTAATCATATCTCTGTATTTTGAAGGTGCTAATGATAGCAAACTAGGTGACAAGAATCTCCATTAGGGATAAAGTAGAAAATGAAACTCTAAATTCTCAACCATGCTTACCAAGAAATTGATCATTATATAGAACCTATTATTCCGATAACTCCCCATTGCCCAACAAGAAATCAAATGTTTTATAGTCATGGATCAGCTAAACGAAATCTCTTTCATTGTCAATAACAGATAAAACTATACTACTACGCCATCCCATTGAAGAAATTTTAATGCTTCTCATTATGTAATTCATATAATGGAATGGCATAAACAAAAGAAGGAATTGAAGCATATATCCACTAACCTCTTCGGGATCAATAAAGGTCTTAGATATGCAATCAAAAATTCCATATTTTTCTTTCCATTCAGCAACGAGACCTCTTGACTCCCATTCACGAATAACATCCAAAACACCAGTGTTTGTAACAGTGAAATAAGGAGCACCATGATCAAAGAACAACTCTATACCATCTTTTGTAATTTCCCTGTGATATTTGATACAAGGATTTACAGAAAAATCATAAAATAGGATATAACATACTCCGTATTAAATTAACAAAGAATATTCATTATTCAGTGGAGACCCTGAACAAGAAATGCTACGGTTGAAGACCGTCAACACTTCACCCGTGCCTATCCTAGGCGTTGCTCAACTCGAGAAGTGCCCCTGCACCACTATGTGTGTAGCATTAGGATTATCGCTATACCTTACAGCATGGAATCGATTAATGCCTCATCCATATCAAAAGATCACACGGAGTACTTTGTATGCTACAAATTCAGCATCAGAAAGTCATCTAGAACAATGACTAAATTAAGTTCCTTAGTTCATTAAGTTTTCATACAAAAATGACTCATAAGTTACGAAGTGCCACAAGAATTAGGAAGCTCATAGGACATTATAATTTTCAGAAAACATATTAAAATTTTAATCTATGACATTATAGTATTATGGTCAATGATCAAGCTCCTTCAATCCTCAATTGGAGGAAATGTTTCCTTCTATTTTTCTTTTTTACTCTGAGGATTTGAGACAAAGTAATTTAGTTTTTCACATAATCTACAAAACAAAGCCGGAATTGTGTTACTAACTCTTCATTAGACCTCAAATACCAATGTGCAGTCTCGAAGAGTTCGACACTTGCACAAGGGTATACAAATGGACACAAGTCACTTTGAGCATAAATCACGCAACTTTTTCATTCTAACACTTGGACATGTAACCGTTTACACCACTTCTAACCAAGTTTAATTAACATAGCTAGATACAAACGGCCACATGTGACATGTGCTCCATGGCAAAAACATGTAAACTAAGGTATCCTAGTTTCCTAGTATGAATACATAAACTATAAGAAAACAATCGAAAACGACCCCAATTTAGCATTGAACAAGACGATCCACAAACATTCAAAAACCTTGCATACCATTACACCCAAAGAAAATCCTTGCATACATAGTGTGAAACTAAACAATTATAATCATTCCCTTTGGGCCTTTTCAACCAAACATCCCATAAAGTAGATTCTCTAATCACACCATAATCTGAAACCAAAAATTTTAATTAATAAAAAAACCAAAGTCAAAACTTTAGCACGTTTGCACACGCAATTACCCACTACAAAAACAACTATCAAACATATACAACTTGCAGTCTAAAAAAATTCAACTTTCATAGCCCAAATTATTCCTTATCAAGTACATGCTAACAATCACAAAAACATAACCTTTAGTAAAAACCATATAAAAAATGTGATAAATCATAAGAATTCTAAAAATTTCAACTTTTTTTATAATTTTATATAATAATTATAATAAAAAAAAATGTGAAAGAATTATTATACCTTCTTTGAGACATGCGACCACCAGGGCCTCTACCCCAATCAAAAAGAGTAACAGAAACTCCATTTTTAGCTAGAGTTGAAGCACAAATTGCTCCTGAAACTGATGACCCCACAAAAATTAGTGATTAATTAACAAAATTGAATAAGTGGGTATAATTTATTTTGGCTGAAAATCATAATTAAATTAAAGAAATAATGGAGGAAGAGATAATGAAGACTTACTTCCACTGCCAATGACTGCTACTTTGGGTGCGATGGTGGTCATTATGGTAGTAGACTGGTTGGATGTTTATCTGACACTCGTTTTGTACTTTTGTTTATGACTTTAGAATTTAGATGAAGACGATTTTTTTGACAAAGTTTTATATACACTCTTGTGTACAGAATTATTGTATAACCGAAGTTTTTCTACGCTTTAATTATTATATTAAGAGCTCAAGTTATAATGACTTACACTTTTTAGTGCCTTCATTACTTATTATTTGCAATGATTAGACAATTTTTCTCTATACTTTATATCAAATCATTGCAAATAATAAGTAACGGAGGTAGTACTTCTAATTATCTTAAAATTAACTCAAGTAATCATGGATATGCTTATTTCAAATGTTAAAAAACTCAATTTTAATAGATAAACATACCTTATTATATCATATATACAAGTTAATTGTTCAAAATATTCAATAAATTTTCAAAGATTATATAGTTGCCAAAAATTTGATTTTAGTTACCAAAAAACTGGTTCAAGTTGGTCGTTGTACAGAAATTTTGTTGTACGCCACATATACACAATATTCATTCATTTTTTATTATTATTATTATTATTATTTTTTGGTGCTATAGAGTCAGGACGGGATGAGAATGAAACTTAGGATCTCCTAAAATCCGGAAAAGAAGCTTTAATCAATTGAACCATCCCTCACTCTCCGACAAAAAAAAGGTATTGATTGCACTGGTCTTAAGCCTTAATTATTCTTTTGGCTCCGACTATATCTCGATCCGACTGTTAGACGCGCATCTAAATTATGGTTAGCGGGTTTTTCAATAAGAATATTTTGTATATGGTGAGTCCTAAATTCAAGACCTTAGTTACGTGATATCAATATATTTATCACTTGAGTCTAACTCTTGTTAATTCGACTGATTGTCAATTATTTGGTTGGATCTTAGAAAAACGAAACTTATCAAATGTGTTTTTGATGTGTGACGTGTGTCATAAGACTATGAGAGTGCATTAATTGGTTGGAAATAGGATTATAGGAATTTCTTTGAACTTATGCTTATCTTAAGAGACTATGAGGACTAAATAAAATTATTAACATTCGTACGGAAGTACTCTTTATTAGTAAGCTTTTTTTTGTACGTAATTAGATAAATTTTCAATGAATCACCTTGACAAATGTGTTCAATAGAAGCAATAACTCCAAATCTACTTACGCGACTTATGGCGTGTCTCCTCAAATGCTGTAGTCATGGTTGAAAATTGTAGTATTAAGCATTGAATTTCATTATCTACTACGATTTTCAGCTATGACCGCAACACTTATTATGTTTCAAATGTTGCAGAATATAACATGATATATACCTCATTCATTTTTTTTAACAAAGTGCAATAAGGTAAGTTCAACTATAACTCAATAACTTAGCTATAGCAACATACTGATTTGTAAAGGCACAGTACAAACACTACTAAACAAAGCATCAAAGAGAACATTAGTACAACTCTTACCATACATTGCATACTTTGTAATACTCACATACTTCATCTATGTTTTACCACCATCAAGCAATTTCTATATTCACAATTGATTGCGCGCAATGCGTGGAATAAACATGCATATCTCAAAAAGATAAGTATTTTAATCTTTTCCGAAAGAGAAAAAAAAAGAAAAAAAAACTCAATTGGATAAAAGAAATCGGACATTTAACATTTATTTTAATTTTTGAATAATCTTACAAAAATTAAAATATTTGAAGCAATCACTTCATGCATACCTATATATTTTGAGTATTCAATATCTTTTTGACATTAGTATCTAAATTAATATTTGTTTTCTAACAATTTAGATACCCTATTTATCAAATAACTTTTTTTTCTTTCTCCAAATTCTAAAACCAATCAATCAAATTAAATTTGAATACCAAAACTTTGTAATTTGACTCATTTTTATGAGAATTTTCTCAAAAGTATTAAACTAATTTTGTCCATACAGTACAAAACACTTTTGATCTACTTGATATTTCTTTTATTATTTACGAAATGTTGGAACATTTATCTAGTTTTCCCTTCGTTCCTATTTGTTTGATACGTTTTGACTTGTATATATGTCTATGCACTTGTTTGACCTTAAATATCTTTTGTTATATACATGTAAAGATTATAATAATTGGATATTAATAACGTACTTATTGACATGAATCAAACAAGAGCTCATATATGACTATATTATGTTTTATATATTGAAAGTAATTCAAAAGATTCTTCCATTTTATAAATAGTGTCAAGATTCCAAATATAATAAATATTTAGGAACAGATGGAGTATGTGTTTATGGCAATTCAAATTGGAATGTCGTTTAGGATTTGTGGCCGGTGAAATAAAGATATGAAAAGGTTAGGGGAGGTATATGATTAGAATTATAGCTGCTGCCTTTTGGAATGTTGTCTCGTGTTCTGTTTACTGTGCAACCGAGGTATGTATACAGTTGTTGTTTTTTTTCGCATTCAATTACTCCCTCCATTCCCTATTTTTCTTTACATACCTTGTTTCTCTATGTTTCATATTTTTCTTTACATTACAACTTTATTAGATTTTTAATATTTTTTTATTAAAATGGACCCCACACACCACCCACTAATCAAACTTCTATTAGTTGCAACTTGTTTCTCTCTCATCAATTATCACCTTAATTTGACCCTACCACTATTATTATAACATATATCAAAATGAGATGGTGAATAGTGATCGTCAAGAATAATAGGGAACGGAGGGAGTACAAAACATTATGATATTTTTATAAAACAAAACTTACAATTCAATATTCTTAAATTATAAGTGATAATATTTATACTAAAGTAAATAAAAAAATAGATTTAAGATTTCAAAGACTAAATATGAACTTTTTGGGTGATATTGTTGCATTAAAAGTATATAACAACAACTAAAGTAAAATAGATAAAAATATTCCTTTAAAAAAAATAGATAAAAATATTAAACATATTTTAATTATTTTAAAACATGAAACAATGTCTTATAGAACAATAAATCAAATATGTAAAGCATTTAGTTACTATACAAGAAACCTAATATTCTATCTAATGTAAAACAACTACTTAACTCTTACAAATTCTATTACTTCATTTGTTTTCTGCTTGAACAATGTTTCATAAAAAGATCCGATTGTTTTATGCTTGAACATTTTTTCATAAAAATACACTACTGTATTATTTGAACCATTCACCGTATTTTATACTAAAACAGAGTTCCCTCACCCCCATACCTTGCCACGTGTCACACTCTATTTACTTTTGTACAACTTAATAGTGTAAAATTTACCTTGCTATCATTAAAGATTTGCTAATATTATAACAATGATTAAGTTTTAGCACTAGTTAATTATATTAGCCTACATTTATAACATTTTCACACTTAACTATATTAAAATCATACACTTGACACTACCATCAAATTTTCATCAAAAATTTGTTTTTTTAAGGGATTTAAAATTTTACTTATGGGGTTATTTCAATTATATAACATATATAAAACTTAGAGTCCATAAAAATGTTATTTTTTCTTCATTATACTAAATAATTTAATAATAAAATGTATCAAGAAAATCATAATTCTCTCTTCATCCTAATTATAATAAGAAAATCGGCATGTTAATGAGTCGTTGAAAGTAATAATTTTACTATGTACATATGTTACGAAATATAACGTGAGTAAGATACAATGAATATATATACAAATATAATCAAACAATAAACTATATACAATAGTTTATGTATATTATAGGATGTGGGCTACACAATTTATTAGCTGATTTTATACTTAATCAAAATTATTTATCTTCTTGCAATAAAAATAATAATAATAATAAAAAAAACTTACAATGTATCAATATATAACATCACTTACAAAGTTACAAGAGATTTCGATCAAAATAGAAAATAAAGTTATTATAATGATTTAATAAATGACTTTTTCACTAGGTACCACTAACAGTTTCCATAGGGTACCTAAATAGTTTAAAAGACGCACGATGTACACTTATTAGGTTTCGATTATGCACCAAATGCCCTTTTGTTAGAATTTTGTCAGTTTAGTGTTAGTTGAATTTACAATTTTACCTTTTAATTAAATAAGACCGTTTACTTTCATCATTTTCTCAATAATTATTGTGAAGTTACTATAATACTCTCAATTAAAAAATTTATTAAATTAAATAATTAAATACTTCATCAATAATGAATGTAAAATTTTTACTAGGATTTAATTGAAGGGATCAGCTACCGGCCACCACTACCGCCCCTACACTACACCTAAGGTTGTGCATAATTCGGTTTAGACCGTACTTGGACCTGGACCAAACCTGAATCTGAATCAGACGGTCCAGTCTTTGGTCCAACATAAATATTAATTCCGGTATCCGGTCTTGGATCTGAATTTTCAAACCGGACCGGAATATTTATACATATAAAAGAAAATTTGCAAGAAATAGGTAAAACAAGTTGAAGAAAAGGTCTGACAAGTCCAAAAAAACAGGGCTAGCAGGTCCAAAAACATGTCTAACAGGTCCAACAAGTACAAAAACAGGTCCAACAGGTCTGTAGTTGCATTTTTACAAATAAAAGTTATCAAATTAAAAGAACAGGTCCAACAGCAGAAAATCAGATCTGGTCCACTCCAGACCTGATTTTTACAGGTCCGGTCTTTGGTCAATAGTAATCTCACTTTCTGGTAGGGGTGAAACTAATTCAGTTTAAAACCGAAAACCACACCGCACCAAACCATTTTTAAATTATGGTTCGGTCTTTTTAAAATTTTGGTGCGATTTGGAGCGAAATTTTTAAAAAATTCGGTGTTCGATTTGGAGTTGGTGCGGAGAACTAGAAACCGAACTCCAAACCATACACCAAACCGTATAAAAGCCTAAATTATATCAAGGGCTTAAGGCCCAAAAATGAATAAAACCCTAAAAATATAAATGGAGTTAGTGACTCTATTTCAATCTCCTTTAGACTCTCTTTAAATCCCATGTTCCTTATGTTCTTCATTTTTTGCCATTTGTAGTTTTTTTTTTTAATTTCGTTCTTCATTCCTTCTTTTCCTTTCTCTAGTTAAATACCTCAATCCCCCAAAGTCACTATTCTTTTTCTTTATTTGTTCTACAGTCCTTGTTTTTTTGCGTCATTTCTTTCACTCCTTAACACATCGATCTTCAATCAATTGATTCAACACTTATCTAGTATTATTGAAATTTTAAACTAACTAACTTGGTGTTATTTTAAAGAATGATGTAAACTACTACTAGTAGCCCTAATATTTAACTTCTCTTTGTTTCTAATTTGTTATTGTGGAACATAAATTTTGAACTAGTTTGAACGTAAGGCATTATACCAAGATTCAAGATCGAATTTTCTAAATTTCTGGTAAATAATTAAGTATGACTAGAAATTCGGTTTGATTTGGATCCAAAACCCAAACACCGAATTTTTTTGGTCTGGTTTGGTTTGGACTGAAATTTAGATTGGTTTGGATTGGAGTGGAAATTCATAAATCGAAATAACATGGTTTGGATTTGGAGTTTGCTATAATCCAAACCGTACACCGAACTTTCACCCCTACTTTCTGGTATTCCAGTCCAACCTGTCCTGGACCTATGCACACCACTAATTACACCACCCCAGCTACAACAACCACAACTACCATGAAATCTAACAAAATAATATGATTTAATCTAACAAAAAGGGTATTTGGTGCATAAACAAAACCTAATAAGGATACGTTGTGCATTTTTTTTTTTTAACTATAGAGATACCTTGTGCAACCTGGTAAACATCAAGGATACCCCCTAAAAAGTTGTTTAATGAAACACAAAAACTATTATACAACTATCACACGAAATCAAAATATTAATTATACGAGATATATAAATTTAAAAAAATCACTTTAGTATTATCATTAATTTTTTTTTTTCAAATTTATTGATGCAATGTCTATATTTTATTATGATTTATTTCTCATTTTCTACCTAGATCTCAATAATTCATACATATTGCAATTGCACAAGATTATTGTATTATTTTTTTTTTCTAGCTTATTAAAATTTTATGATTTAGTTTGCATCTAATTTCACTATTTTAGATTTCAAAAGTTCAATTATATTGTCATTGCACAAGAACACAAGAGTAAGGTTTCTTCGTTCGGAACTGAGCCAGTTTGGGAAGGGTTTTGTCCTTCTAAATTATGTTCTTATGTTTCGATAGGCAAGTTATTGGTTGATTAATAAAATTGTCGTTGCACGGGATCACAAGAGTAATTTTTGCTCTAGCTTTGTTGGTAGTATTAATATTTTAGGTGATTGTAATAAATATCGATTCCAAAAGACAATAATACTTCAGAACATCAATAAAAAAACATGAGAACAACAAACCAATTCTATTGCTAAACGATCTTTATACTTTCAACATTTCCACTCAAATTTGTACATTTATAAGTTTAGTTAATATTATAATAAAATCAAAAAATGACATACATTTCTATTTAAACCCCAACTTTATGTACAAAATTGAATTCTAGCCTTCTAGGTAGATCAATGTTTTTTAAATATACACTATCTATCTATAATTCTACTAATGGAGAAGTCACTTACATCGTTGCTTGACAAGTGTCACGTGTGATTAGATTTTTTTTCTGCTCATTTTTTTCACCACTTAGGCCATGTTCTCGTCAATTTTTTTTTTGCTTATCTGAACTTATTTCTGCTGATCTGAACTTATTTGTGCTGATCTAAACTTATTTTTGTTGAACTGAACATATTTTTACTTATTTGAACTTATTTATGCTGAACTGAACTTATTTTTGCTGAATTCATTAACAATTTATTAAAGATTGAAACTGATTTTTGCTCAACAAAACTTATTATTGCTAAACTGAACTTATTTTTGCTGAACTGAACTTATTTTTGCTGAAAATAAGTAAAAATAAGACAAGGAAAACAACGCCTTAATATAGCAATATAGTATAGTTAATTGTTAGGTATGTTGACTAATATTTATAACTACTGCAATGATATTAGCTAAAAAAGTTTATCAGTGATTACTATATTAGCTAAGAAAATTTATGATATCATATACCTTGTAGGATGTTAGGTATGTTAAGAATTGAAAAAAAAAAAAATTTCTTAGTTATGAATGTTTATGATATCATGTAATAAAACTCATGCGATGCCATTTATGATATTATCTAAGAATATATTAGACTTTCTTAACTAGGAAAACTTGTAATACCATAAATGTTGCCATGAGCGTTTTTATCATAAAATCATTTTTAACTTTAAAGGATTTAAAACAAATAAAACATATAATCTCTCTCATGGAATATTATGCGAGTGATATAATCACAATATTTCAAGCTTATTGTTATCGTAGAAAATCTCAATAATTCAAGTTTTTCTTTTACTAAACATGATCTCAATCAATCTTTTAGTTATAATTGCAAGGGATTCTAACAGCTTAAATAAACACTATAATAGCACGGGATACCAGTAGTTAGAAAACAATATAATTGCATGAGATACCAATAGTAAAAAATCTATAATCGCAAGGGGTCACAATAATAATTATAGAAGTTAGTTATTTAAATATAAGTTGCATACAATCTCATATTTTTGTTGTTTGTATCATTCAATTGTTTTTTTATTAAATAAATTTAATAAAGATTGTAATTTTGTTATTCACTTGAATGGAAGGTGCACAATTACAATATTAATTTTACACATAATTTAAATAGGAAAAGGGAGAATATTTTTCAAAACTATTTTGATTTTATATGCAAAATTAAAAAAAACCATAGTTGATACATGATTTTGTTTTTATTGGTAATCTAATATTTTAGGTTATTGATAATATGTTACTAAATTAAAGTTAAAGAATAATATATGGAGTAGATGAAATTAGATGTATTTATATAGAAAATAAAAAACACATATTTGATACTCCATTCGTTGCTTTTTATTTGATATGTTTCATATAATGGGATAATCTTTTAAATAACTTTCAATATATAAAACATAATATAATCATATAGGGTCTTGTTTGATTTGTTTTAATGAGTACCTTATAAATATACAATTATTATAATTTCTACATATATGCAACAAAAGATATTTAAAGTCAGACAAGTGCATTGGCATATTGGAAATCAAATCGTATCAAACAAAAGGGAATTGAGGGAGTACTATCTGCAAGCTAATCTTTCATTTTATATTCGACAATATTTTTAGTTTAAAGTTAATGGTCTTACAATCCATAATGGTTCAGCACTTAGTATTTTTACAAATTTATTTTAATTAACAAGCATATTTTAATTTTTTAAACTACGTTATAGAAAGAAAAAAATAGGTTAAATCTGTTTTGTTGAGTAAATAAATGAAATCAGTTATAGTGTAATAATTTATATGTTTTCTAAAAAAAAACTTTAAATGTTTATTAAATATAAAACAATTATTTAATTTTTATATTAATTATTAATTTGTGTGCATCACACGGATATTATACTAGTTATTTTATGTAAACCAATGTTTTATATAAATATACATCATTGTTTTACCAAAAAAACTCAAATGTGTATTGCACGGTTGTATAATGGAATTCCAAAAAGTGTGATATATAAATAATATAGCTAGCTTAGCGCAAAGTTGTGTTTTTTTACTGACTTGAAACACATGTATTTTAACTTGAAAACATATACCTCGTAACTTGAATTTATTTATATATATATTTTTTGTCACTTGATTATTGTTAAAAATGATACATTATGACTTAAAGCTATATGTATCCAACCTGGAAAAAAAAAAAAAGACTTAACTTACGAAATTATTATCCTCTAAGCCAACGCTGCTTTGGATATGTATTTTCTCGAAAACCTAACAGCCAAGATTCCCAGCAGCCATGCAAACTTGCACATCATCATTCAACAACCTCATCTTATTATTAATTAATACTAATTTTTTTTTATCTTACATCAATAATCAATCAAATTAAATGGAAACCAACTTTAGGCAACCAAAGTAGGTAGTGGTCAACACTTTGGTCAAGTTAGCTAATCCAAACTCACGTTTGTCAAATTGTCAGTACTTAGTCACACCTTTATTATTTTCCTCCATAGTACCGCGTAATTTAGATTCAAGCATTCATCCGTTGACTTTTAAAATAAACACTTAAACATCCACATGTTTTAGTCATTTCTAGTTTTCACATTTGCCATATTATATTATTTCAATATTAAGGATATAATCTAGCACAAAATTTTCTCTTATAAATTCTGTTTTGTAGACTTTTTCTTATTTCTTCTCTATTTTGTTTTGTACAGTTGCTTGACTGTCCGCATTATTGTACCTTCATTTACTATTTTGGTGAGTTTTTTGCATCTGGGTATCTTTTATCTTATTGATTGTTATCTTTAATTTAGATTTTTTGTGTGAATTATTTAGTATACTATTGCACTTTGTTTGTTCTTGGGGAATTTTAAGTTGAAGTTTGTATTTTTGAGTATAAAACACTTAACGTAAAGTTGGGTTTTTTATTTTTATCCTTTGATTTTATGTTTATGATTTCATTTATCTTGTTTTTAGTTCTGGGATACCTGAAATTTTTTGAAATATAAATGGGTTTGATGATTATGATGGTAAATTAATTGTTTTCAAGCATTTGATTAGGTTGATTTCTGAAATTTGTAATTAGAAAGTTATTGTTCTTTTACAATTAATTTTGTTAAAAATTTTTTTGAAGTAAAATTACTAGCTTTCTAGTTTCAGTAATTGATTTTACCTAGTTAATTCTTATGGTTTAGAAAAAGGATCTTATCATGTTGAATTGTTGATACCAAATAATTCAATGTCAATAGTCTTCTTTAGCATGATTACTGTTCATGTGTGCTTGGTTCATAACTAGAATTGCTTTTTTTTGTTGCTATGAATGGCCGTTTCCCATTTGGTAGGTGGTAATAAATGGTGGTAAATCAGTGATCACAATAAGTTTTATACATACTAAAGCACGTTTCTTTGTTGCTATGATTGGTCGTTTGGTACGTGGTAATAAATGGTGATAAATTGCAATAAGTTTATACAAACTGAAGTATGTCATTTTCTTAGGAAATTCCCATGACTATGGGAAATGGTAATATTTGTTCATCTGTTTTAGTTCTTTACTTAATTATCCTTGTACTCGATACACTTTTAGATTGGTGACAGATGTTTTGACTTTTGAGAGTTAGAGATAAACACTTTTGGGGATGGAGTTGCTTTTCCATGTAAATTAAGATGAACCTTACTTTCAAATTAGATTATAATTTGGTTTAAGGGCTACCAAATGGACCCCAAGTGTAGGCGACCGCTATTGACTGTCAAGCTCCTTTACATTTATTTGTGCATTGAGAAATTTGTTATTAGACAGTAGGCATATGAATGTGGGAAAGTTGAAAATTCAATTTTATTTGACTTGAAGCAACCTACCAATGTTGCATATCCTTGAGGTTGAATTTTGATTCATTGATTGTTAGTTTCCATATGATTTTCCTACTACAATCTGGTCAAACTTTGCAATATTACAGCCAAAATTTCCGTTGCATTTTATTGTAATCAAAATTTTCTATTGGTGACATGTTGTGTTGTAGTATCTGCTAATGAAAGAAGGTTTTGCACAAATTTTGTTTTGCAGGTCTTTTGGTAATTTAAATTCAATAACTTGTTGGGAACCAAGAAATCTCTCCGGTGTCTGTATAGTTATGCCTTGTCTTCCACGCTTTTTTGGTCGAAAAGTAAATTCTTTTGTCAGAAATTCTGAAGTTGCTGAAGGTATAATGATATAATCTCTTTCAAGTAGTTAAACCATAAATCCTTTTCATTTTGCCCCAGCATGAGTTTAATTCATTTGTTAGCATGTAAACTCCCAATTTGATTTTAAAGCTGATGAAGTAACCGCATTATATGATAAAATCTAAGAGGTAATAGTGTAATACAAATGTGTCAGGTGTCTATATTCGGTTAGGCGAAACATATAGAAGTTCTTTCTTACCAAGATAGCTACATTAACTTTCCGTGTCTTTTTAACTAGATTTTTAATTGATTTGTTTAATTTCAGATCCAGCTTTTCAGCATGTCAAGCTTTATACTTACAAAGAAATAAGAGCTGCTACTGAGGACTTCTGTCCAACTAAAAAAATTGGAGAAGGTGGATTTGGGTCCGTTTATAAGGTGACAATCTTCATACTTTCACAATATTTACACAAGTAAATCGTATAAATGCATTTCTTAAAGTTGGCGCTATTGGAAGAATTCAACTAATCAAACTAATCTTTTGTTTTTAGGGAAAGCTTAAACATGGAAAGGTTGCTGCTATCAAAGTGCTGTCTGCTGAATCCCAGCAAGGAGTTCGTGAGTTTTTGACTGAGATAAATGTGATCTCAGAGGTCCAGCATGAAAACTTAGTTAAACTATATGGCTGTTGTGTGGAGGGGAAGCATAGGATACTCGTATACAACTATCTAGAAAACAACAGCCTTGCGCAGACTTTACTAGGTAACTAGCTTTGTTTTTGTCCATCTTACTACCTCTTTTCATGTATTGTTTCTACTTGTACTGAATTACCAGAATACCAGAATATCGATGGGTGTAGGTGCCAGGATTGTAAGTCTCTACCTCATTAAAAATCCTTAGGTGCACCCAAAACTTGATATTCCCAATGGTGTTTTATGCTTATTTTCTAATGAGTAAAAATGAGCAAAAAATTTCCCGTTGAAAGTATTGTGGTCATTTCGGTATCTTTAGAATATAAGGATGTGCTAGTATCTCAGGTGATCTAACTTCAGTTTTTCATGTTTTAGGCAAAAATTGCAACATCAAATTTACGTGGCAAACACGTTTAAACATCTGCATAGGAATAGCTCGAGGGCTTGCTTATCTTCATGAAGAAGTACGTCCACGTATAGTGCACAGAGACATAAAGGCAAGCAATATCTTGCTCGATAAAGATCTCAGTCCAAAAATTGCAGATTTTGGTCTTGCAAGACTTATGCCAGCCAATGCCACTCATGTTAGTACACGGGTCGCCGGTACATTGTAAGTCTCTTGTTTCTAAGCCTAGTCCTATACTCGTATTTCATTTGAAACTATAATTGGACCCATTAGGCCATTATGCTTTCACCTTGAAGTAGTGTGGCTTCCCATTTTCATACACAGTGGTTATAAATCTATGAAATTTAAAATATGTTAGAAAGGATTGATCCAAAGTAGCTACCACTCTCGGTGCCGGTGGTCAGTTCTGTTCACTGTTCAAACTTCAAAACTCATACTTGTTGAGAAATTTGGAGGAAAGGCAATGGGAGAGAAGAATGGTATCTGTTTTCTGTGATTTTTATTATTACTATTTTGTTGGGGAAGGGGGATCTCAGATTTTTGGTGGAATCATTTTCCTTCACTATATAATGAACAAGATCTTTAACAACTTAAAAGAACCAAAAAGTAAATACATGTCCACGCATCCCTTTGTTGATCGTACGTATTGTTAATTGATTTGTCTCCATAATTTTCACGGTCCAATGTCTATGTATGATTTTCTTTTACTATTCCACAAGGAGTCTCCTTAAAAGTCTGAAACCCAACGACTGGACCCTGTGTACTGCAAGTTCCCCATGGAAGGGGAGTTGATTTTTTTTTCCTTGAAAAAAATAAATATAATCTAATATATATATTTACTACGTATCTGTTTTCAACTGGAAATGGAGCGAACCCATAACTAGTCATTATATGGACTTTAGGCTATTGGTAGTTCCAGGGGCTTGTGATACTTTAAGCTTAATCCAATTCACCTAATCTGGGAACTCATGTTTGTGAAAGAAATGTGGGACTCCCAGCAGTTTAGTTTCTGTTTGGTTACTGCTCTAGTGTTACCACTTTACTACTGCAATGCGGCCATGCTTGTCTTGGTTCACTTGAGTTGTGATGGTTCAAATAAAACTGTACACTATAGCTCTATCCTTTTCTTATGGTTCTTGTTATCGTTTTTCCAGGGGTTACCTTGCTCCAGAGTATGCTGTAAGAGGGCAACTGACACGAAAAGCAGATATTTATAGTTTTGGTGTTCTTCTGGTAGAAATCGTCAGTGGCCGATGTAACACGAATATGAGATTGCCAAATGGAGATAGATTTCTTCTTGAGCGGGTATGTGCTTCTTTAAACTTAGCAGCAATTGTTAAGAGTTGTTGACAAAATAAGCTACATTTTTCTGTTGTGTGCTGGATAATTAAAAAGATGATTTCCATCTGTACCAATCATACTTCATTTGGTTTACATTCTTAAATTTAACCATGTCTCTAGAAGGGACCTTCCTATGATGAATTATTGACAGCTTAGATATACAAAATATCAATATCGTTCATCAAAGTTGACACATAATATGGTGTTGGACAGAGATTCTGATCATAATTAGAACTCCAGAAGAAACTACTATGCATAGGTAAACTATGAAATCTTGTTGTATAAAGTAGGTTTGTGTGTACTTGAATTGCTGCGATTAAGTCAATCCACTTTCAAGTTATATCGACTTGATAGGGCTTTTAGCTTACGGGCTATGAGAAGGACTAATCCTTGATGTTTACCATAGCTTTACTTACAAAGGATATCAAATGGCATTGTTAGTAATCTGGGGAAAGCCTGAGGTTTAATTTCTTGTTAAATTCTCGGAATTACAAAATGACTTCCTTATGTAAATCTTGGATACCATAGTAATTGGCTGCTGGTCTTTTCGGGATGTATAGGGGTGACCATGTGATATTAGCATTAATCAGTTTTCAAAATTAACTGATTATTTCTCCACTGTTGATGTATCATTTGTATTAACTAATAAATTTGTTGCCAGACATGGGAATCCTTTCAACAGAAGGAGCTAGTAGGACTCGTAGACGAATCATTAGAAGGATTATATGATGCAGAGCAAGCTTGTAGTTTCCTCAAAATAGGTCTTCTTTGCACCCAAGATTCCCCCAAACTCCGCCCTCCCATGTCATCAGTGGTGAAGATGCTGATGGGCGAAATGAACATCGATGAAGCGAATATAACAGCACCGGGTTTGATCTCCGATCTATCAGAACTCACAATTCGGAATCCTGCCGACAAGGCAGACGCCAAAAATGCCCCTACCAGTGACAAAGATGTAGACCCGACTAATGACAAAGATATATACTCCAGTTCAGACAGTATGAACAATTCTACCTTTTCGTCTGGTGCCTCAACTAGTGCAACAATGACTTTCACAGCAGTTTATGAAAGGAGTATTTGACATACCTATGTCAAATACACATATCATTGTTCTCTGATTAGAAAGTGTGAATTGAGTGCACATAGAAAGTATTGGTTGATTTTTTAATAAACTGGGTAATTCAAAGTAATAGTCAATGTTGTATACATATAGTTCATACAGTCATTGAGTATTTGTACAGTCTAAAGTTTTGACTAAAGCAAAATTATAGTTTCAATCTTTTTTTTTTTTTTTTCCTTTCAAAACTTTTCGATTCATCACGAATAATCATATGTTAACGAACAACTCGAAAACAAAATTACAAAGTACCAGGAATTGAGATCATAACAAAACCTTTAAACAACTTCTATGAAACAAGAAATTAAAATGATAAAATCTCAAAAAGTCTTAATTAACAATCAAAATAGTAATAATACATTCATTTGACAAATGCAGGTATAATTGTATAAAGCTTTCTAGTATGCCACTATAATAAGTCGTACTATTTCCCTTGATTTACTAGCATGGGAATTGGCAAGCACACCATAGTAATGAAGGGTAAATAAGTTGATAACAATAAGGGACTGCTGGATCATGTCTTCTGTGACATTCATCTTTACAAGGTTGATCCATTACTGTTTCTCCGTCGCAAAGGGGTGTGATCCATGGATAATATTCGTAACAAGTTTTTTCTGCCTCCACCGTCGTCTTAACGTTGATGTCTGTACGTCAAAACAAACACCACACACATATATAGTTTAGATAAAGTATGAATTTTAGTGTTCCATTCGTGCCAAATTACTTTTTATTTAGTGTTATTTACAATTCTGTAAGCAAATACGGAGTATTCTACTATTAATATATTTTTATTTATATGCTAATAATCATTATATAATAAAATATTTTAAATTTCAGATTGAAACAATAAAAAAAACATGACATAAAATATAAAATAATTAAAAAATTTTAAATTATTAATGTAATAGAATAATAGTTGGCAACGTAGTTATGACTTATGAATGATAAGTGAAATTGTGAAGTGTTGCAAAAAGGAGTTGGTAGCCATGGTAGGTGTAACCGTGTAACTGTTTGAGTAACTGATACTAATGTAACTAATGGCATCATGGACTTGTTACATTCATTCGTTCAACTTTTTTTACTAAAGAGTACATTTATTTGTTCTTTCAATTAAAAATCAATAATAAAGTTTTTCGTAAAACAAATATTACACGGAAAAATACGTCTTATGAGTATCATAAATAATACAACGCATAAGGAACGAAAGGAGTAAAACTATAATGAAGAATATAAAATAAAGACTTAAAAGTCAATTTCTTATAAACTAGTGGAAAATTAGGTAATGAGCAANTTTTTTTTTTTTTTTCCTTTCAAAACTTTTCGATTCATCACGAATAATCATATGTTAACGAACAACTCGAAAACAAAATTACAAAGTACCAGGAATTGAGATCATAACAAAACCTTTAAACAACTTCTATGAAACAAGAAATTAAAATGATAAAATCTCAAAAAGTCTTAATTAACAATCAAAATAGTAATAATACATTCATTTGACAAATGCAGGTATAATTGTATAAAGCTTTCTAGTATGCCACTATAATAAGTCGTACTATTTCCCTTGATTTACTAGCATGGGAATTGGCAAGCACACCATAGTAATGAAGGGTAAATAAGTTGATAACAATAAGGGACTGCTGGATCATGTCTTCTGTGACATTCATCTTTACAAGGTTGATCCATTACTGTTTCTCCGTCGCAAAGGGGTGTGATCCATGGATAATATTCGTAACAAGTTTTTTCTGCCTCCACCGTCGTCTTAACGTTGATGTCTGTACGTCAAAACAAACACCACACACATATATAGTTTAGATAAAGTATGAATTTTAGTGTTCCATTCGTGCCAAATTACTTTTTATTTAGTGTTATTTACAATTCTGTAAGCAAATACGGAGTATTCTACTATTAATATATTTTTATTTATATGCTAATAATCATTATATAATAAAATATTTTAAATTTCAGATTGAAACAATAAAAAAAACATGACATAAAATATAAAATAATTAAAAAATTTTAAATTATTAATGTAATAGAATAATAGTTGGCAACGTAGTTATGACTTATGAATGATAAGTGAAATTGTGAAGTGTTGCAAAAAGGAGTTGGTAGCCATGGTAGGTGTAACCGTGTAACTGTTTGAGTAACTGATACTAATGTAACTAATGGCATCATGGACTTGTTACATTCATTCGTTCAACTTTTTTTACTAAAGAGTACATTTATTTGTTCTTTCAATTAAAAATCAATAATAAAGTTTTTCGTAAAACAAATATTACACGGAAAAATACGTCTTATGAGTATCATAAATAATACAACGCATAAGGAACGAAAGGAGTAAAACTATAATGAAGAATATAAAATAAAGACTTAAAAGTCAATTTCTTATAAACTAGTGGAAAATTAGGTAATGAGCAAAGTTAATGAGTTTAGAGTATGAAAAATATAGAGTATGAAATTAATATAATTATGTAAGCATGTTACAATTAAAATAGAACTAGAGAGCGATTTGTTAAACATAAAATTTGTGTAATTTGCTAAATACGTATGATTTAGCAGACTACACAATAGAAAATAAGAAATTACATGAATTCTTTGTCAAGAAAAAAAAAACAATTAAGTACAAGTTATTAACATGATTATTTTCATGAAATTAACATGATTATATAATGACTGAAAACGTACCTGAAATCAATAATATGAGAATCACGCACAACCAAAAAGACTTAGGCATGTTGATTAATTAATTAATTAATTATAATTATAAGGTTTATGAGAATATTAGACTTGGAATTTTAGTGTGCACTTTCGATGATAGATGAAAAAATGTTTGAAAGGGTATTATAAGTGAACAAAAGGCATTAAACAAGCATGCGTATATATATAGAAGCATTTGGATTCTTACATAGTTACATAGCATTATTTTCCTTAATAAAGTTGTGGAATTATACGGAATATTTATTATTACTTTTATAAAATATATGATTACAGAATATACAATATCTTTCTCTTAAATACTTCTTATATGAGTGATTTTTTTTTATTATTTAAATAAAAATATGCAATTTCACGTTTTCTTTCTAAAATTCTTGTCGTGTTTTTGCATAATTGCATTAATGCATGGCCTTTTTTTTTCCTTAATTATTTTCTAGAAAAGAAATGCAGATTTTTTTTCTTTAGTTCCGTATTTTTCCTAAAACTATAATAGGCTTATTTTTTATTTCCTAAGATAGATAATGTTGATCTTTTCCTAAAATATCATGTCGGAAATTTTCTAGCTTATTGCGTGTGTGTTCAATTATTTAACAAAATTGTCATAAAACACCTTTAAATTTCCTTTTATTTAAAAGAACACCAAAGTCGTTGAAAATAAATTTGACTATTTCATTTTCCTGTGAATTTGACTCCATTAAATTGAATAGAAAAGAGTGAATATCAATGCAAGTGAAACACAAACACCAAATTTACCGGAATATGAAAAATCTAACCTATTTTCATTGATTTTTCCACCGAATTGAGGTGAATAAGTGTTACATTTAAATAGAAGATAAATTAAAGGTGTTTTCCTACAAAAAGTTTTTTTTTTTAAAAAAAGTCTTACTTTACAATATAACTTAATTTAAAGGTATTTTCTGACAATTTTTTCTTATCCTTACTATGGAAGCCTGTTCTAATTAAGCAATTAAAACTTTGGCCATAACCTCAAGGCCATGATTTCAAAATTCACCGATTGCAAGTGCTTGGAGATTAAGAATTTCCAAGTTCATGGCTCTAACAAGATATGTGCTACACTAGCACCAGATATGTCATTGATTGCATCGAACAAATTATTAAGTACTAGTAAATTAAATTGTGAAAATGGTAATAATAAAATTATTAAGTACTAGTAAAATTAAATTGTGAAAGTGGTAATACGGAGTAATAAAAAAAATAAGGGTAAATTTATAAATTTTGTATGCGGACACAAGCATAAAAAAAAATGTTCTCTCCCAAAAAAAATTAAAAAAATAAAAATAAAAAAAGGAAAATGTTGCAACTAATTTTTAATTTCCCTGAAAAAAGTAATATAAAATGTTACACCACACATGGCTAACCAAGTTATCAATGAAAAGCAGTAGAAGACTAGGACTCTAATTGATTTGTGGAAAGAAAACGAGGGTAACATTAATAGGGAAAGATAACTGACCTACAGAGCTGCTTGTTAAAAGCTAGCTCAGGTTGATCTGTGAAAGGTTCTAATTTCAGAGGATGAAAATCGAAAAGAAATTTTACAAAAAATACACCAAACCTAAGCCAAAGCAAACCATGGAGTACTACTCGATTAAAAATAAAACATTATATATACTCGTAACTAGTACAGTATCTATCACTCTAAAGTAAAGGTGCAGTAAATACAAGTCCAACCACCTGACTACACAACCGCCCTAAAGACCAAAACTAGAACTCATTATCACTGCTGAAGCATCAAGTCATCAACATTACGCAGGCAATTCAAAGCTTTTTCCCAGCCAAGTCTTCAAGAGTCAAATTTAAGGAATCAATAGAACCCTTTTTCACTTCATCCCCACGAGCAGCAAGAAGCTCCTCAATGCTCCCTGGCTCTCCAAACCATCCCAATCGATCCGCAATAAGATGGAGGTTATTACATCCACCACAGCGTACAACTACTACACCATTTTCATATGAATCACGGCTGCATGTCTTTATTGATCTCGTCTCACAAACCTTGCATGTAAAAACCAGGGCAAGGTCATGCCGTGTAGATACTTTCAAGTTAGACATCACATTGTGGCTAACAGCAATTTCAGCATCAGCCTTGGAGTTGGACAGTGTTTCAGTTGCGCAGACACTAGATTCCGAGCTACAATCAGCAACACTTTCTTTAAATTCTTGTTGTTGGATGGAAGCTTCTGAATGGACCTGAAGTCGTTGAGTCAGATTTGCATATTTATCTAGGATTAAATTGGTCATAGGAAGAGAGTTGCAACATGCTCCTGTAAAATTCCCTCACAGAGTCACTTTCAGAGACTATAAGGACACAATGGATGTATGGAACAAAAGCAAGTACACAATGGTGCAAATGAGTAATGCTCAAATTTTCTCTATAATGGATGTATAGAGACTATAGAGGGTAGATTGGCTACCATTAACTTGTTAAGTATTATTGAGTTATTGACCCTGACCAACATATACTTGCAACATACAAGAAGGGCACAGTATATAACTATATGAGGATCCATGAAAAGAGGAGAAAGAACCACAATATAACATACGAGGCAGAGCAAGCAGCCAAAATTCACACCCAATATAGAGAAAATTTGAGCATTACTCATTTGCACCCATTAAAAGTGACTTGTAAAGATATGCAGGAATACTTATATTCTAACCTTTAATCTTTGACTAGCAAATGAACATGGTAATATTTCCTAGAAAAGAAGATTTGTTTATATCAGGCCAATTTCTTATTAAGCTCACAACCCTACACCAATATACAGAGCCAGTCTAAGCTCACAACCCTATACATGTTTCACATCAAGCATTTACAAGTATACCACAAATTTCAACATTTCTGGTCTCTGCCACTGTTATTCAGCCACGGATCAATTTCTCCCCAAAGAATTGAGAACAAAAAATAAACATCTAGGAAACACATAACAACAAACACCTACAGTCTTCACTTGTACCTGTCTTTACATATTCCAACGATGAAACCAGAAAGATATCTCAGGTCCGGACAGTGATTGAATCAAAGTCATAAAGCTTTGATGGAAATAGTTATTTTATGTTTTGAATCAATATTTTCCCTTTGTATGGAACAAAGCTCAAAAGAAGAGTCTAAAATGAAATAAAAAGTTAAGTGTGCAATCATTTAAAGTCACGACTAGTCATTATTAGTTCACGAAAGCAAAAAAAGTGGAACATGAAGAGCCAACCTACAAACCTTGAATATACGAGTTCTCATTCTCATAAGGTAGCAGTAAGTTTCTCCCAACTCCATCCTAAAAACTCAAACCAAAAAAAAAACTCCGACCACTATAACAGCGCCGAACATATCACCAGAACACCATCACCATACTCATTATTCCATCATCATTTGCAACTTTCACCCCACAATATCCTTTGAAAGCATTACTTGTTGAAGATTGGAAAAGGTGTTATCATACAGACATATAAGGATATGAAGCTTTTAGATTTACAGGAGAATAAGGTTGTCGATCGCAAGGGATGGAGGAGGAAGATTTATGTGGATGACCAAATAGAGTGATTAGTTTTGGTTCATGTAGCCGACCTCAATTTTGGGATTAAGGCTCCAATCAATTGATTGATTGAGGCAAAGAAACCATCTTGAATTGCTTGGTTCACCTACCTAAAGTGTTATAAACAACGTCACTTAACCTAAACACAATCCTAACACCAAGTTATAGACCAAATTCCCTCTTATTTTCTATTCAAGAGGTTTTACACGATGCACTTCAAACCAGAAACAACTCTATTTGCCGAACAATGATTAGTTGATTACTGAACCACCACCAATCCACCATTGTACTCTTATAATCTCACATATAACTATACAGCAATTTTTTATACCATATCTTATGTTTGAAGTCGAATGCCGAACTTCCATTAGCTCACAGACCTTCTAAACATCCTCAAGCTCAAAGGCCATTATTCCGATACTTTTCTTGATTAATCTCAATTCAAGAATCTCACTACCATCCGAACTTTGACAGACACCTTTTTCGAAATAAACTTTCACATTACACTACCATTTTAGCAAAAAAAAAAAACAAAAAAAAAAAAGCGAAACGAAAAAAAAAAAACCCCTCATTGCAGTATGAAAGCAACTGAAATTACAATTACAAGCTCCTCCAAATTCCAATGTTATACTAATCCTTCATACAGTTCTCTGCAAAAATAGTACATATGAATCGGAGAAACCCTAATCAAAAGATTGCACCATAGAAATCAAATTAACAAAACTAAACATAATATCATTCTAAAGTCCAAACAATAGTTTCTCAATTGTACCCGAATTATATAATTACTCAAATTTAACAAAACTTCAATTCAATTAATGAATAAAATAGTGCATCATAAATTACATGGTTAATAATGCTAAAAAAAAAAATTAAAATGCGAAAATAACAGAAAAGAAAAAAGAAAATAGCAAAGGAAAGAGAACTAACTCAGTGGTAGTTGTGATCGAATAATTCGGAACCAAGAAGAATAGTTTGTGAGTGTCTTATTCATAATTGAATTTTCCTTTGTTTTTTTTTCGGTTCCTCAAAAATTTATTTAACGCAACTTTAATGGGGTTACCGGTTTTAAACTTTGAGATGGTGTTGCCGTGTTGGAATTATTATGCAAAAATAAACCTTTGGGAAGTTGTTTTGTGGGGGAATAAAACAAGTGTTTTATAAAAGCAACTTTGTCCCACGTAAAAAGAATAAGAGGTTTGAAAGGCAAAATTGTCAAAATACACTTTTTAAAAATTTTATTTTGCGAAAACTCACTTTTTAAATTTTTTTTTTGCGAAGACATACCTTAAACTTAATTTTTTTTGCGAGAACACGCCTTGAGGCCGGATTCCGGCATTGACTAAAATTCTCCGGCATTGACTACTTAATTCAACCTAAATGCACTCTTCCACTAGTTTTTTTGCTTTTCTTCTATGTTCTACCTTCTTCATCCTCCCACATCTCCATAACTACCTCACCTCATTCATCAATGAACACACCTCCATTACCACCCCATTTCAATCAAAATTGAACCAAGAATCCTCAAATCCCTAAATACGAAAAGCAAAAAAAACAAATTCTCCAAATCTCAACCAAAATTGAAGCACATTAAACTAAATTTAAACTTAACCCAACCCAAATTTTCAAATTGGAACAAAAAATCCCATAACCCTAGTAAATGAGAATGCATTTTGGTGGTGTGAAGGCGGTGTGGTCATGCCGGTAGTGGTGAAGACGGTGTGGTGGTGGCTAGCAAAGTGATGGTGGTGGTTTATGAGAGAGGTTAGTGATGATTTTTTTAGGGGGGTTGGGTTAAGTAGGAGAGGAAGAGGGAGAGTGTACAAATAACCAAAAAAGTGTGCAATTAGGCAAATGGTAGTGGTCAACACTTGAAAAGGTCGGTCAAAGCCGGAAACTGGCATCAAGGTGTGTTTTTGCAAAAAAATTTAAGTTTATAGTGTGTTCTCGTAAAAAACCTTTTAAATGGTGTGTTTTCGCAAAAGTAAGTTTTTAAAAGGTGTGTTTTAGCAATTTTGCCGGTTTGAAATGTTTTTTTAAAGGTGAGTTTTACTGCTCATATTTGAACTAGTGATATTGGCTAGAAAAGGGTTTCCTCATGCGTGCCGCCGCCGTTTGGTTCATGTTCATGACACTTGCATGGTGTGGTCTAACTTCCCTTTTTATTAAGCTTTAAAACTAGTATTAATTTCTTGATTATAGCTTTTAAGGCCATTAATACCTTTGTCTTTTTAGTTCGTTTTTTAATGGCTATAAACCGTGTCTTCGAATTCAGTTGAAGAACATAATTCTACTGCCATTCTTTTCTTCCTCTCTGAGCAATTTTTAGAGTTTCAAACCTTCCTTACTTCAGTGCACAATTCGGAAGGTAACCATGTAAAATCTTGGGGAGCAAATGCAGTAGCCGATTGCACCATTGTCGGGGCGAAATTTGCTTCGAAGACAATGTTTCCAACACGACACGGTTTTCTTCTTCTTTCACATTAAACTTTCGGCCTACATTTTTCCTTAATCAGTTTTATAGATTCCTTATTCCTACAGTTTGAAGCAAAATTTTCCTTTTTTTGTAATTATGATCATGGATGCTTCTGCCTTTAACAAAACCCTTACTAATTTGTCAAAACTCGAACCACTTGATGGTGTGAACTACAAACGATGGGCTCAACGATTACTGATATTCTTTGAGTAGTTGGAGGTCGATTATGTCCTCACACAAGATTGTCCCACTGCTGCCGAGACTGATGCTACTTCCTTTGATATTAATGAAAAAATTGAAAAATATAGAAGAGCTAATAAACAGAGGACAACTTCTTATGAAAATAAATGATATTTTGTTTGACTTATTTGTTACTAACAATTATGCCAAATCTATTTGGGAGACTTTGGAGAAGATATATGGTCTGATGATGTAGGAAAGAAGAAGTATGTTACTGGAAAATGGCTAAAATTCAAGATTGTAGATGACAAGCCAATCATGGAGCAAGTCCATGAGTATGAGAACTTAGTTGCTAATATTCTGGCCGAAAACATGAAGATGTGTAAAGTTTTTCAAGCCAATGTTCTCATGGAGAAGATACCTGATTCTTGGTCCACCTACCGCAACCATCTCAAGCATAAGAAGAAAGATATGACCCTTGAGGAGTTAGTCAGCCATATGAAGATTGAAGAAGCCAATCGCCTGAAGGACAAAGCTACTGCCTCTTCTAATGAACTTTCTGTAAAAGCTAATATTGTAGAATCTGTTGTAACAAAAAATGAGAAAAATAATAAAAACAATAAAGGTTCTAGTCAGAATAAACAACGTGGAGTGAAATTTAAAAAAACCAGTTTTCAAGAAGACTTCCAAGTATGTTAATTTTGAAAATTTTGAAAAAACTGATAAACCTATGCCTAGTTGTTATGTCTGTGGGAAAGCAGGTCACAAAGCATGGCAATGCAACCACCGCAAGGATAAAAACAATAACCAAGCAAACCTTGTTGAACATGGTAGTGATGATGATGTTATTGCTGCGGTGGTGTCTGAAGTGAACTTGGTTGAAAACAAAGCTGAGTGGATTGTTGATACCGGTGCCACCAAACACTTTGCTGATAAGGAGCTGTATACCGAGTTCAAAGAAGCTGGCCAAGGAGAGCAAGTGTTCATGGGAAATTTCAGCAGTTCTAAAGTGCTCGGTAAAGGGAAAATTCTTCTTAAACTAAATTATGGAAAATCTTTATCTTTACAAAATGTTTTGTACGTCCCCTCCCTTAGTAGGAACTTAATTTCTGGTGCACTTCTTAACAAAGTTGGTGTGAAACTTGTTTTTGCGGGAGATAAGTTAGTTATTTCTCGTAAGGGGAATTTGTGGGGAAGGGGTACTTGTCTGGTGGTTTGTTTATTTTAGAGATTGTATCTGCTATTGAGACTATTAATAAGATTTCTACTTCTGCTTACTTGCTTAAGTCCTTTGATCTTTGGCATGCTAGATTAGGACATGTTAACTACGGTTCTTTAAAACATTTACAACACATGTCTCTAATTCCTAATCTACATGGATATGGTCGTAGCAAATGTGATATATGTGTTGAAGCTAAATATTCTAGGAAAACTTATAAATTTGTTGAAAATGGGAAAACAGATTTTTTGGAATCAATCCATACTGACTTAGCTGATTTTAAAAACACCGAAAGAAAAGGTGGAAAGAGGTATTATATCACATTTGTTGATGATCACTCTAGATATACTAAATTGTATCTCTTGAGAACCAAAGATGAGGCGGAAAAGATGTTTATCAGCTATAAAGCAGAAGTAGAAAATCAGCTAGACCGTAAGATTAAGAGACTTAGGTCTGATAGAGGTGGTGAATATGGGACAACTTTCTTGAAAGAATTTTGTGAGAAAAATGGTATAATACTATAATTCATGAAACTTCTGCCCCTTACACACCTTAACAAAATGGCATTGCTGAAAGGAAAAATAGGACTCTTAAAGAGATGATGAATGTAATGTTAATTAGTTCTGGTTTGTCTGATAACATGGGGGGGGGGGGTGGGGGGAGGCTGTGCTTTCTGCTAATTATGTGCTAAATAGGGTGCCTCAAAAAAAAAAGTTATACAAAACACTTTATGAAATGTGATTAAATACTTGAGAGTGTAGGGGTGTTTGGCCAAAGTGCCTTTTCCTTCCTTTAAAAAGGAGACCATAGGTCCCAAAACTTTTGATGCTGTTTTTGTTTGTTATTCTGAAAATAGTGCTGCTTATAGGTTCATGTGCTTAAGTGACAAGTCTATGAGTGAACCTAGAGAAGCTAAGTTTTTTGAGCATATCTATCCTTTAAAGAAAGATGTTGTCTCTCACGATGTGTCTGCTTCCGTTCCTTCAACTTCTTCTGTTCCTTTACCTTTATCTAGTGTTCAAGATGAAGAAATTATAGAACTTAGGAAGAGTAAGAGACGTAGAACAGAGAAGAACTTTGGACCTGATTTTTTAACTACTTTTTTAACTGAACTAGTTGACATAGATGAACTTGATGAACATGTTGTATGCTATCAAGTGTTTGATGATGAGCCAAACACTTTTAAAGAGGCTATGAGTTAAGTTGATTCCACTTTTTGGAAAGAAGCAGTTAATAGTGAAATAGAATCTATCATGTTTAATAACACTTGGGAAATTTGTAATTTACCCAAAGATAGTAAAGCTCTTGGCTGTAAGTGGATTTTCAAAAGAAAATACATACCTGATGGATCAATAGAGAGACATAAAGTTCGGTTAGTTATATAAGGTTTTCATCAAAAATTTGGTGTAGATTTCTTTTATACTTACTCACCTATTGCTAAGATCGCCACTATGCGTGCTTTAATTGCTTTAGCTTCTAGCTATAAATTGGTTATTCATCAAATGGATGTAAAACTGCTTTTCTTAATGGCGACCTAGAGGAGGAAATATATATGAAACAACCTCCAGGTTTTTTGGTTCCAGGAACGCAAAGTGTGTAAGTTACAGAAATCCTTGTATGGTTTAATACAGGCTCCAAAACAATGGTTTGAGAAGTTTCATAAGACTATTCTTAGCTTTGGTTTTGTATCTAATCGTGCTGATACTTGTGTGTATGCTAAAATGTTTGATTCTGATTGTGTAATTATCTGCTTATATGTGGATGATATGTTGATTTTTGGTACAAACTTTAGAGTAATGAATGAAACTAAAGATTTTTTATCCTCTTAGCTTGAAATGAAAGATTTAGGTGAAGCAGATGTGATTTTAGGTGTAAAAGTCACTAAAATTGAACATGGTTTCTCTCTGTCTCAATCACATTATGTAGAGAAAGTGTTAAAGAAATTTAACAGCTTTGATTTTGCATCTGTAAGGACTCCATATGATTCTAGCATTCATTTGAAAAAGAGTAATGGAAATAGTGTTTCTCAAATTGAATATGCTAAAATAATTGGGAGTTTAATGTTTCTCATGAATTACACTCGCCCTGATATAGCTTATGAAGTGAGTAGACTTAGTCGCTATACCCGTAACCCAGACAAAGAGCATTGGAGTGCTCTTAGACGATTGTTAAGGTACCTTAAAGGTATGATGGATTGGGGTTTGCATTTTGTAGGATATCCATCTATCTTAGAAGAATACTGTGATGCAAATTGGGTAGCTGACAATGATGAGGTAAGTTCCACTAGTGGTTTTGTGTTTACTTTATGTGGAGCAGCTATATCTTGGAAATCTGCAAAGCAGACTTGCATTGCTCGATCCATTATGGAATCTGAGTTCATAGCTTTGGACTTGGCAGGGGAAGAGGCTGAGTGGTTGAGAAAACTTTTAGCTGATATTCCTCTACGGGGGAACCAACTCCTCCTCTTTCTCTACATTGTGACTCACAGGCTGGAATATGTGTTGCTAGAAGTAGTGCGTATGATGGTAAAAAGAGACATATACGTGTTAGACATGAGTCTGTGAGAAACTTGATTATAAGTGGAGTACTCTGATCACTATGGAGTATGTAAGATCTGAGAGGAATTTAGCAGATCCATTGACGAAAGGACTAAACAGAATGCTAGTTCTTGAAACGTCGAGGGGAATGGGGCTTAAATCCATTGATAGTTGAGGAATTCATGGTGCAGTGGATACTCGTCCTTGTTCACACAAGGGTTTTTGTGGACTAACAAAGCCATGTAAAGACTCATTTGTGATCCTATTCCTATGATTTTTACATTTATAGGTTGAGCTTAGCTCTTAATGAATTTATAGCCCAGGTTTTGGGTGGTCCTATGAGAAGGACTTGATAGATTCACCGTTTGATTGTAAGGATGAGTTTTTATGCTCTTAATGATTTCATATCCCTTTATATGGGTGGTCTATGTTGAGATAGACTTGATGGAATCATCTACGTGAGTGTGAAGGGTTGGCATCCTTCTATGAAAGACGTGGGTAGTCTTTCTAGATCACTCATGAATATCCCAAGATTACTTGGCTATTATGTGTTGTATTATCGCGGAACTCTTGAATTGTAAAGGTGAGATATGTATTATGGGATTCATTTCTTGGTCAAATTAGTTCTTGGTTCGTTCACTCCTTTGATAAAGAAATCGCCTATCTTCACTATGTGTTGGTTCAATCGAAAGACACCATTGCTTAAGTATCAAACCTGTTGTAATGCTCAGAAAGATGTTTTTCCAAAACAAATTTTTTTCCCTTTGCATTGTGGGGGATTGTTGAAGTTGTTTTGTGTAAAAGAAAACAAGTGTTTTATGAAAGCAACTTTGTCCCACATAGAAAGAATGAGAGGTTTGAAATGTGTTTATAAAGGTGGGTTTTACTACTTATATTTGAACTAGTGGTATGGGCTAGAAAGGGGTCTCTCCACGCACGCCGTTGTCGTTCGATTCGTGTTCATGACACGTGCGTGGTGTGATGTGGCCTACTTTTTGGGCCGAGTCGTAACTGATATTCCAGTTGTATGAGAATCATCAGTTACACAAGTCCTTCCACATTCTTCTCCTTACTGTCGTTTTTATTAAGCTTTAAAACTAGTATTAATTTCTTGATTACAGTTTTTATGGCCATTAATTTATATGTGTTGATTTTATTGATTCAAAAATAATTTTCCTTAATGGCTATTAATACCTTTGTCCTTTCAGTCCGTTTTTTTATGGCTATAAATTGTGTCTTCGAATTCATTTGAAGCCATTCTACAACCATTCTCTTCTTCCTCTCTTCTTCTTTTCTGAGCAGTTTTTTGAGTTTCAAACCTTCCTTACTTGAGTGCACAATTTCGGAAGGTAACCGTGTAAAATCTTGGGGAGCAAACACCAGTAGCCGAATGCACCATTGTCGGGGTGAAACTTGCTTCGAAGACAGTGTTTCCAACACGTTACAGTTTTCTTCTTCTTTCACATTAAACTTTCGGCCTACATTTTTCCTTAATCAGTTTTACAGATTCCTTATTCCTACAGATGGCTCTAACCGTAAATTGCTACCTAATTGCAAAATCATCAATATATAATATATATCAATTAATCATCGATGTTCGGTACAAAAAAATTGTCAAAAACTAGAGCTTAACTTTTGAATTTTACCCCCTAAAACTTCAAATAGTAATAATAATAAAAAAAGCTACCTTCAGTTTTAAAAAATTTGTAAAACACCACCACATGACATTTATAGGCCAAATTTGATTAAATTTTTTTTTAAATATAGGAAAAAATGTTAGATAGAGAGATAAAGTGATTAAAGGATATAAGTGTGGTTAATATAACGATAGTTGGTTCTTTTTAATCTAAAATTTTCCCTAACAATATCATTTGGTGGCGTTTTACAAGCATTTTAAAACTTAGGGTATTTCTTTTTTTTTTTTTTTTCAAAATTTAAATTTTTAGGTGGTAAAGTTAAAAAGTTAGACTGGTAGCTTTTGACAATTTTTCTTATTCAATACTATATACGACGTATCAAATGCAAGACGCATTCTTGTAATCCGTTACGTAACGCCTTGTTATTCACCTTACCACAAATCTCAATTCTAATACCCTCATATGTTTAAAAGAATTATAATCTATAATCTAATTTATAACTAGCTAATAAAACAGTTGTCGCTGACTCAAATGCTATTTACGCGTCTACTTCTCAATGAAAATTTTCCCTCCATTTTTTTTAAGATTAAAAAGTTCTTTTTTGTTTCAAAAATGAAAATTAATAATTACTTGTTTTTCAATCATATTTCTCTTAAGATATTTATGTTCACCTAATTAGAATTTTTTTTGTTTTTTAAATTCTGTTCATATCGTTAATGATAAAATCGACTCTCAGCTCGCTCAGAAATTATTCTACTTAACTATTAAGAATCGAACTCATGACCCCTCATTTGCAATGCGAATAGTTTGCCAATTGAACTACATATTAAAATTGCTTATTTTATCACTTCAACTTATGATATTGTTTATTTAAAGATTTTGCAATGCAGATAGTTTGCCCATTGAACTACATATTAATATTGAACCATATTTTATCAAATAATTTGAGGCAAAGCCAGGGCAAAAGGCTACTTTAACTATTCAAAGTGGGCCCACTTTTAAAAACGGTGGTCTGAGTAAAACGAGGGAGCGAAGTGTGTTGACGCCAAATCAAAAACCCTCATCCTCTCTTTTTGTAATACCCCACATTTTCACGCATTTAAACAAAGTATTTTTGTATTTTATGCGTATAATTTTCGTATTTTATTCGTATAATTTTAATATTTTTATTGAAAATTATGTTCAATAGAAGTATTAAATAAAAAGAAAGTAATAAAGATATAATAAATAATAAAGTTTTGGTTAAAAGTAGTTATTTATGTTCTTAAATAATATTTTTATGACTACAAATATTTTAAGAGCTTCTAAAAATAGATTTCAAAGGTTTCCTAATAATTTACTTAGGAGTATTTATGGGCCTCACCAAAATCCTACTTTGGGGCCTATAAATACCCAGAAAACCTAAAATTCCAATTTTTCATGATCATACTAGTCATTAGGATTCCAAATAAAATCTAGAGAGAAAAAGGGAGAAAAAAAAAGAAATTTTTGCAAATTCCGGAAAAAAAAAACAGTTCGAAAATTTTGAAAAAAAATAAAATTTCTTAGCTGCCTCGGGATCAGTGCCCAGCCGGACTCCCTTCGCTGCCACCGCCGGACGCCGGACGCCACCCAGCCGGCCACCGCGCGCCACCACTGCTCCTCCTCCCTTCATTTTGGTATTTTTTTTCGAAACTTATAAAAAAAAATTACTTCTTTATATTTGATTCAATCTTGCAAGTTCATGTTTATAATTATGTTTAATCATGTTTTTATAAGTTTAATCATGTTTTGATTTAAGTATGAATTGTTTTAAGGCATGAATTAGTTTTGTTGTTCATGAAATTATAAATTAGGGTTTGAAAATTTATGAAGTTATGATTTTATGAATTTTTGTGTTCTAAATTTTAATATTATGATCATAGATTATTATTGGGTGAATTTATGATGATGTTATCAAGTTTAGATTGATTTTTAAGGGTTTTAAACATATTTTAGAAAGCTGTCCAAATTTTATAATCATGAATTTGAGTTGAATAAATATTATGAACATGTTTTGGCATATGAAAAATTGTTCTAAAGCCTAGATTGACTCCATAAATATGTTAGTAGATTGTAGAAGTGTTTTGGCATGAAATCATGATGTTTTTATAAGTATTCATGACTTTAAAGTTGATGAATAAATCTGAAATTATCATAAAAACAAGTTAAATTGAGTTTTAAGTGTCCAAATTGTACTACTATGATCACACAACAATTCTACATTGATCTATATAAATTTTAGTATGTTTTATGGTGTTTAAAAGTGATTTTAAGCATGTTTAACATGCTGTCCAGATTTTATAAATTAATTAATTAGGCTTTGAAAGTATGTAATTAGCATAATTCGACCATATAAGTTAAGTAATGCATTGTATGATTGATTTGTGTCGTTTTCGGAAGTTTTCAAAGAGTTTTGATAGGTTTAGATTGCTGTCCACTTTTTTAATGTGGCATAAAAATTTTATTAAGGTTTTATAAAGCATAATTAAGTCCGCTGTAGTACTTTGATAAATGCCTTAGTCGTTATCACGATGGCGGTAATACTTTGGTTTTTCCATGTTTAGTAGTTTTAATAAATATAATATCTATTAATTTAATATGTTTTCCGGAAAAATAAGAAGTAGGAAGTTAGGGAAAATCCAGGGTGTTACACTTTTGCACATTCACTTCACTTCACCGCTCCATATTTTTCCCCAAAGATAATGTTTACAAAGGAAAACTTGGGAAATTAGGGGAAAATCTGGCTAGGAGGGGTAATTCGTCGTTTGTAAGTTATTGTTGCAACGTTGAAAGAACAATTGGAAGCAATGGGGAAGGTAGGAATGTGAGATTGCTCGTTCAAGTTGTGGCAACTAGGGACAAAATTCTTTAACAAAGGTATGTAATTTGAAACTGCATGTGTATTTTATAATCAATTTATTTCCAATTGAGAGGCATGAGAGTACTTTTATAGGGTGTGTAACCATAGAAGCGCATCTAAATTACTAGGGTTAATTTTGAGGATCTTTTTGAGTAATTGTTTGGCCTTTGTTAACTTAATTTGTAGGTGGGCAGGTACCGAATTGTGTCTTATGAAAGTTTATGAATTGTAGCTTATTTACCATTTGTATTGTATTTTTGTTTACTTTTTTAGCCTTGAATAAGGTGGCGGATAAGTGGTTGTGTTGTGTTTATGTTTGTTTATTTAGCCTTGAATTGAGAATATATATAGTTCCGAATTATGTGGCTTATTTGTATTTTGTGTTTTGTGTTGCGTTTTTGTTTATTTATCGATCTAGAGTTGCGGCAATGGAGGAGGAGGAAAGGAGCATTGTTTGTTCAGAGCACTTGGATGTGGGGAATTTGTCGTTGATTTTGAAACTGATAAAAATCCAAATGTACAATTGATGCAGAGTGTAGTGCAAACTCAAGTTTCAGTAGTGGTAGAAAGAAAAGGAAAAGAATTCTTGAGTCTTGCAGTTGTTGTGGAAATACACCTAATTCAAGGCAAGGTTTGTAGCTGTTCCATATGAAGGATTGTCCTTTGATTATTGGCATCTATTGGAGAGTCACTTTTAAAATTTTGGTAAGAAAACTCGATGGGTTTGGCGTTAATTAGTCGTGTGCAAGGTATGCTCACTACAAGAAAAAGGGTGATTTGTGACGGACACCAAATCTGTCACAAATGTCACAAATTTGCGACGGAATTTTAATAAATCCGACGGAATATTAAAAAATACAGACAAAATTTTTTTTGGCCAAATTATTTTACGATGGAATTTTCTGACGCAAATTTGCGACGAAAAATTCTGACGCAAATTTGCGACGGAATATTCCGTCGTAAAATTGAAAATATTGACAAAAATTCAATTATTTAGAAAAATTAATTTGCGACGAAATTTTCTATAGCAAATTAGTTTTTCTAAAAAATTGAAATTTTGTCAAATAAAGTCTTCGTCAAAACCTAGCTATTATTCTATTAATACACCCTCTTCTCTCACGCCTCTCACTTCCTGTCTTCTTTTTTTTCACTCATTTCTTTCTCACTTCTTTTTTTTTTCCGTCTTCTTGCTTTCTCATTTTCTTCTCTCACTTCCTCTCTTCCATTTTTTCTTTCTTCTTTGTCGCCTTCTTTCTCTCACTCATTCCTCTTTTTCTTTCTTCTTCTTCCTCCTTTCTCGTTTTTCTGGCTTGTTTTGTTTCATGTTTTTTTAATGCAAAATACCCACGAATTAACAGAAAACAACAACATCAAACAATCATGAAATGAAGATCTTGTTTTTTTTGGTCAAATTTAACCATGAAAACCCGAGATCTAAGGTTTTTTTGTTCAAATTTGACCGAAGAAATGTAAGGGTGGTGATTAGTAGTGAAGGTATGAGTTTTTTGATTTTTTTTGTTCATTTTCCTTTAATTTTTTGCTTCAATTTTGAATGGATTTTGTGGTGATTTTTGTTCAAATTTGGGCTTCTTTTTTTTCTTTTTTCTTTTTTTTTTTTTGCATTTTTTTGTTCAAATTTGGGGTCAAATTTTGGGTTTTTGGTGATTTGGGGTTCATACAAATTTGGGGGCTTTGGTGATTTGTTTGAATTTGGTGATTTTTGTTCAAATTTCTGTCTTCGAATTTTTTTTGGTTCAAATTGAGGGTTTGAGGTTCGAATTGGGGTTTTGATTGTGGTTCCTATTGGGGGTTTGAGGTGGTGGATCTAGGTTGTGGAGTGGTGGTATTGGTTGGTGGTGAGTTGTGGTTTTAGGTTCGGGGGGTGTAGGTCTGGGTCTGGGTTAATGGGTGGTCGGTGTGGGTTTTGGGGTTTGGGTTTGGGAAGATTTGGGGGTTGGTGGGGTTCTAGGTAGGTGGGGGTTAGTCTTGTATGGGCGTGGTGGTTTGTTGTGGTGGTGGGGTGGCCATTGCTGCCTCACCGCCTTTTTATTTTTTTGGTTCGGCTTTCCGATATATTTTTGTTCATCGGAAATTCCGTCGCAAATTTTGTCACAAATCAAACAACTCAGGTCGTCGGGAAAATGTCGAAATTCTGTCGCTAATTCCGTCGGAAAAGTTTTCCAACATAAATTCCATCGCAAATTCCCATTTTTGCGACAACCAAAATTCCGACTACCATTTTCCGACGGAATTCGGTCGCAAATGCCATTTGCAACAAAATTTCAGTTTTTTGCGAGGGAATTTTTTCGTCGAAAATGACTGTTTTTTTTGTTTCTAGTGGCTGTCAAAAGATAAGGGCAAAAGACGTGTGGTAACATGGTGGTGTGAGTGTGATGCAGGCTATCGCACACCTCTCAAAAATAAACCAAACAACAATAACTAGTATAGCTAGGGAAGTAGGGATCGAAGCCACAGGGAAGCAATGAAACACTACTAGTACTAAAAAGCTTAAACTGTAAAAAGGGCCTTGGTTATGATTAATTATTAACTAAAAAACTAATAACGAAACTAAACTAAGAATTGACTCATATTTACAAAAAACTAGGGCAATCGGTTCACCATGAACAATCAACAAATTTATAAAACATACACCAATCAATTCCACAAAATTCATTAAACTAGATAGGGTGCACTAATTCTCTCGAACCTAGACTCCCTCAAAACTCCACTACCGGCTCTCGCTCGTATAAACTCGTTTTGCCTATTATTCGGTGGTCTTATTGTGGTACTCTTACCTTTCGGCCTTAATTTCAACCATTACCAAACTTACAACTAAATCTGCGCACAATTTAATTGCAATCGATAGAAATCAATAATAGGAATTTAATTACTAATCAAGAACTAATCGATCGATATTAAACAAGTCCATTAATGAGTTCATGGATCCCTAAACCCTAGAGAGTACACTACGCACACATGATTATAAAAACTAAAACAATAAACATAATTAATTTCATGATCACAAATAAATAAGCACAATAATGAACTAGATAAACAATCATAAACTAATTAACATGAATTAATAAAACTAATAAACAAATAATTGACAAAGAAAGAGAAAAGAAATTACCAAACTTGAATGGAAAAGAAACTTGAATTGAAATGAAAATTCTTCAACAAAAATAAACTAATCTAACCTAATCTAGAGAGATAAAGTAATTAAGAGAGCTCATTAGGATTCTAAAACTGGAAAAACTAACAATGAAAAGTATCCTTCATGCTCCTAGAGTCCTAGGAAATCGTATAGAAGATATGAATAGAAGATATATTTTTCTCATTCACTGTTAACATGTATATATAGCATACAAGAGGGAGACATACTTAGCTAATTAAGGTATACAAATATACAATCACTATAATTAAAGGAATAATATGGCTAATATATGTACAACAATATTTACGTACTAATATGATTCCAAGAATCATGTCAGAATCATATCCAAGATAATTGCCAATATTAATCTTAAGAAGATCAATCCTTATTACGCCCCCTCAAAATGGGCGGCCAAGTGGAGAGCCCGATTTTGTTGATTAGCGAGGTGAATGTTTGTCTTGGTAAAGGCTTGGTGAGGGCATCAGCAAGTTGGTCATTTGTGGAAATGTATGAAACTCGAAGCTGACCACATTGAACATTCTCTTGAACAAAGTGATAATCAATGCCTAAGTGCTTCATTTTGGAGTGAAATACTGGGTTGGCACTTACATACGTAGCCCCGGCATTGTCGCAATAAATAACAGGAGTTGTTGATAGTTTATGGTCAAGCTCTTGAAACAAATTTCGAAGCCATAAGATTTCCGCAGTGGCACTAGCTACGGCTCGATACTCGGCCACGGTGGAGGACCTTGCTCTTGTGCGTTGTTTTCTAGATTACCATGAAATAGGGTTCTTGCCCAAATAGATAGTGTATGTTGTTGTGGAGATATAGTCATCTTTATCTCTAGCCCAATCAGCATCCGAGAAGGCATGTAAAGTAAGATGAGAATTTTTATGTAGGGTGAGGCCCATGTGAGACGTGCCACTAAGGTACCTTAGTAAGCGATGTAACACTTGCATGTGGTGGTCAGTTGGCCTTTGCATGTATTGAGCCAACTTGTTGATAGCAAAGGCAATGTCAGGGTGTGTAAGACCAAGATATTGGAGGCTACCAATGAGGTGACGATATTGAGTAGGATCTGGCAGCGACTTACCGTGGATGGACAAAGGGGGATCAGTAGCTAGTGGAGTAGCAACTGATTTAGCTTCAGTCATGTTGGCTTTGGACAAGATTTCATTAATATATTTCTTTTGACTTAGGAAAAGGCCATTGGGATGAGGCATTACTTCAACCCCCAAAAAATAGGATAGGTCACCCAAATCCTTTAGGGAAAAACGAGAGGCAAGGTTTGCAATAAAAGTTTCCAAGAAGGGTGGTGCATTGCTAGTTACGATAATATCATCAACATAGACTAGTAAATAAATATTATTACCATTATTGTGGAGTGTGAACAAAGAGGAATCGGAGATAGTATTTTTAAATCCCAAGTGAACCAGATGTTGTTGAAGTTCCTTGTACCATGCTCTTGGTGCTTGTTTTAAACCGTAGAGGGCTTTCCTGAGCTTGCATACATATGTAGGATGTTTAGGATCACTATAACCAGGTGGTTGAATTGTGTAAACATCAACGGTTAGTGTTCCTTGGAGGAATGCATTATTGATGTCGAGTTGGCGGAGAGGCCAACCTTGACTCACGGTTAAAGAGAGAATAAGACGTACTGTTGCGGGCTTCACGACGGGGTGAATGTCTCACTATAATCAATTCCTGGCCTTTGATTGAAACCCCGTGCAACATATCGAGCCTTGTATTGAATAATATTACCATCTTTGTCTTTCTTAATACGAAAGATCCATTTGCACCCAACCACATTTTGAGAGGGAGAGGAAGGAACAAGATCCCACGTATTATTTTTCACTAAGGCATCGATTTCGGCATCCATGGCTTTTCTCCACACTGGGCTCTTAAGAGCTTGAGTTATATTTTTAGGGACCTCAACTTCAACTACCTCTACATTTAAATTCAATTTTGAATTGGTTTCCTAATACCATGTTGAAGGCGGGTGGCCATTTGTGGTGATGGAGATGTAGATTGGGTGGCATTTTATGACAATGAGTTTGTAGAAGGTGTGAAGGGGGTATTAGTGGATGTAGGGGAAGAAGGATTGTGGTCCAATATAGGTGTGGCAGCGGAAGGAGTGGAAGAAGGAGATGGAGGAGTTAGGATGGGTAAGGTGAGTGGAGCCCATTCCTCAACCAATGATGTTTGCGAAGATGGGTGATTATTTTTCTCAGAGAAAGGAAAAATGGTTTCATTGAAATGGACATGCCTAGAAGTATAGATGCGATGAGATTCTAATTCTAAGCAATAATAGGCACTTTGTGTGGGTGAATATCCAATAAAGACACATGGTTTGGATTTTAATTCTAATTTATGAGATGTGTAAGGTTTAAGGAGAGGGTAGCAGAGGCATCCAAAACACCTTAGTTTAGTGTAGTTAGGGTGAACACCAAATAATTTTGAATAAGGAGATTCATTATTTAGGGTAGGAGTGGGTAGGCGATTAATGAGATATGCAGCGGTGGAACAAGCATTGGTCCAATACTCAAGGGGCATTTTTGCATGAGTGAGTAGTGAGAGAAATGTTTCAACGATGTGACGATGGCGACGTTCGGAGTAGCCATTGTGTTGAGGAGTATGTGGAGGAGTATTTAAGTGAGAGATTCCATCAATGGATAAGAAGTTTTTAAGAAATTCATATTCACCACCATTATCAGTGTATAGAGTTTTGGGAGGTAATTGAAAATATTTTTCAACGAGTGCTTTAAATCGGATGAATATATTTTTGGTGTCAGATTTTTGTTTAAGATGATATAACCATATGTATTTGGTGTAGTGATCAACAAAAATGATGTAATATTTGAAACCATCATGTGAATAAACTGGTGATGTCCATAAATCAGTATAAACATATTCAAGCGGAGTCGAAGATTTGATGGAAGAAGTAGAAAAAGGAAGACGATGGCTTTTATTACAAGCACAAGAGTTACAATCTAGAGTGGAAATGCTAGAAACATTAAGTTTATTTTTAGATATAATTTGCCTGAAAACATGTTGAGATGGATGGCCTAATCGATGATGCCAATCAAGAGAACTAGTTTTTGTGCTTGTGTAGATTTGAGGAGGAGTGGTTTGGACTTCATAAATGCCAGACTTAAGATGCCCCTGGAAGAGAGATGCCCCCGTTGTGAGTTGCTTCACAAGAAAAGAAGTGGATGAGAAACTAACAGAGATGTTATTATCTTGACATAGTTGGGAAACAGAAATAATATTTTTAGAGATAGCAGGGACAACAAGAACATTGTTAAGTTTTAAATTGTTTGAGAAAAAAATAGAACCAAAGTGAGTAATTTTGAGGCCATTACCATCACCAACAACTAATTCCTCTGTCCCATCATATGGGGTATGCAAAGAGAGATTGTTTAAGTCAACCGTGACATGATGCGTGGCACCGCTATCAATTATCCATGGAGAAGTGGAGGATGTGGAAGCAAGATTAGTAGTGTTGGCTTGTGGCTTGGTATGTGGGCGATGATTTTGTGGTGAAGGTGTAGCACTAGGAAACTTCTGTTTGAACAAAGGACAGTGGGCAACTACATGGCCTTGTTCTCGGCACCATTGGCATTTGCCGAGAAAAGATCGGGGTTGCTTAGTATAGGTATTAGGAGTAGGAAGAATACCTGAGGTGTTTGTACGAGTATTATTGTTACTGTAGGTACGAGAGAAGGGCCTTGTTGTAGCAGCAAAAGCAGTGGCAGGAAGTGAAGGATCGACATGATTTTGTTGCAGAGACAATTCCTTGTTGATGAGCTTTTCATGCAATTCTTCAAAGGAGATAGGTGTATCCCTAGCATTCACTGACTCTATGACAGAGTTATATGAGTCATCAAGACCTAAGAGGACTTGATCAATTAAATCCTCATGTTCAATTTTCTTACCCAAAGAGGCCAAACGATCAGCACAAATTTTAAGAGATTGCATATAGTCGGTGATTGACTGAGTACCCTTGGTGATGCGATTGTGTTGGTCCTTGAGTTGTTTGATGTGGCCACGAGTGGGAAGGGCATAAGTACGTGTGAGTATATCCCACAAATGTTTGGAGGTTCGAGCCTTGGATATTAAGGGAACAAGTTTGGGTGATAATGTCCCAATGAGAGCACCAAAAAGAAGACGGTCTTGGCGGTTCCAAAAAACATGGTCTGGGTTGGAAACCTCTTCCCCACCAGCAGAGCTGATAATAGGTTGAGGGCAGACAAGAGAGCCATCAATGTATTGTAATAAATCATGGCCTTCAAGTATTGCTTCAATCTGAATTTTCCAGGAGAGGTAATTGGAAGGGGTGAGTTTAATAGCATTGTGAATGTTGAGAAAAGTGAAAGGTTTGGCAGCGTCATTCGTGTTTAGGATTTGGTAGGAATGGTTGGGGTTTGAAGAGACCATTTTTTTTTGTGAGTAGAAAAGTGGAATCAAAAGGATCAGTGCTCTGATACCATATAGAAGATATGAATAGAAGATAGATTTTTCTCATTCACTGTTAACAAGTATATATAGCATACAAGAGGGAGACATACTTACCTAATTAAGGTATACAAGATACAATCACTATAATTAAGGGAATAATATGGCTAATATATGTACAACAATATTTACGTACTAATATGATTCCAAGAATCATGTCAGAATCATATCCAAGATAATTGCCAATATTAATCTTAAGAAGATCAATCCTTATCAAATCGTGCCTTAAAAATACAAGCCTAATAGGCTTTTTAATAATTAACTAGCTTTGGTTCCCGGGCGTTGCCTTGAAATATGTATATATATATATTTTTTTTTTTTTGAAGTGTTTCCCCCAACATTTGATAAAATTTCATTTCAAGAATTCTTTAATTTGTTTATTCTAGCTTTTTTGTCAAAATTTAAAATATTGTAATTATATTAGTTAAATTTAATTTTGTCAAAAAGTAAAATGGTAAATGAACAAATAAGAGTATTACAGTAAGATATTTATCGTAGATATCCACAAAATATTTTGCAATTTTACGATAAAAAGTTTAAAAGAATTATTTAGTATATATTGGTGATATTTGGCTTCAAATATATAATGATTTATATACTTCATAATTTTTTAGCAATGCTTGTATCATTATCAGACAATATTGTGTGTTTAATTTGTTTGTTGATAAAAATATTGAATATATGGTTTGCTCGTGAACTTATGATGGAATAAAAAACTTAATTGATCGAAAAAAGTCCGATCATAATATTAAATAGATAAAATAAACTCAAAGTAGTCATAACAATTATATATATTCACTATAATCACATAAACAATAGTCACGACATCATGTATCTCCACCATTTGTTATGATAGGTGTAGGGGCACCGGATTTTTGGGTCCCAAATTTTTTGGTCACCTTTCCAAACCATCTATAGGTCGAGTAAGACCTAAAAAATTGGCTTAAGGAAAGGTGAAATGGACTTTTTTAGAAGTATTTTGCAAAAAAAACAGGAGCGCAGGAATTTCAGTCGCGCTAGCATGGTAGCGTGACAGAGTTTGTCACGCTGACTGTGCAGCGCTACAAAGTTTGTCACGCTGCAGGTGCAACGCGACAGGCTTTGTGACGCTGCGACGTTAGCGTGACAAAGTATGTCGCGCTACGCTATTTTGGTGTTTTTTTTTTTTAATTATCTTTTTTCGAGTGAGATAATAATATACGAATACGGATGATGCTAGTAAGGAGTCGGCAATGAGTTTTAGGAACTATACTCCTAAACCGTGTATTTAGATTAGATACGAATGGGACTCGAATAAGGGACGTTTGTCTAAATTGCACGGAAATCCTCTCCGATCCCATGGGGATGACTCCAAGTTGTGGTCGAGCGAACCAAAGATTGGACTCGGGGGCGAAGGTACTAACATGACGGAGTGCGTCGGGTTAGCCCATAGGCGGCCATTACTAGTTTCCTCTTAACCATACAGAAATTACATTTAGAATCACACAAAAATATCAATTTACAAAATTCACAAAAAAAAGCATTAAATTGTTAGTGATAACACAAAAAACTAATTAATTTAACTCAAACCGTTATTAAAATCAATTTAAGGAGCCTAACATGATTAGATTTGTCCGAAAGAATTATCTTGATTAAGCGTTGCAAACAATCAATTTTAAGTCCTTTAACAATAATAACGTGATAAAGCAGTAAATAAATAGTGAAACAACAACTTAAAAGTCCATAAACATGATTTTTAGGGCTCTCAGGAAACGTACCACTTCTCCTTTGAAGATTGTCTTCGTCGAGTATTAATTTGGGCGGAGTTTCGAATTATTGTTTCGATATTATTAAAATTTGTAGCCACTTTTTAGTAAAATAAATAGCAAATAAAATAATAAATAATTATTATAAAAAAACAAGGTTGTTAAAAGCAATAATCGGGCTATTTAAGTATGAGGGAGAGAGTGAGTTAAAAAATGTGTTGAGAAATGAAGGAAATGAGGGTTTTTATAACAGCGTGGGAACCCTAATCGCGCTGGGCTGCTAGCGTGGTACGCCGAATCGTGCTGGCCCAGTAGCACAGGGAACCCTACAACGCTACTAGGATAGCGCTGTTAGCTTAGTCACGCTGAGCTGTCAGCGTGACTAAATTAACCGCGCTACGTTTTTTGAAACATCTTTTTTTTGTTATTATTATTTTATTTTATTCATTTATTTAAAATAGTAAAGAGGCATTGGGATAAAAAGGCCCGTTAAATAAGAATGAGATTTATTTTTAAGCCCAAGTATACTCGATTATCCAATCTTCTAGAGAAATGAGTTTTTTAATCATCATATAGTCCTGCCATGGGACAGGGGACTAAATTAGGTGTCTACAGTTAGCCCCCACTTTGATTGAGTCTGAGTAAGACGACAATCAAAGTATGCTCGAATCGTTTTCCGAGGCTTTCATATCCAGAGCCATGAGCTCCTCACTAACCAATGGGCGTAGCAATTTTTAGAAAGCAATGACTCTCGAAACTAAAATCGAAAATAGATTTTAGTAGATTCGTTTATTTATCAAAATATTTAACCCTTAGCAAATAAATTAGTATTTTGAATAAATTTGCTTTTTGCTGGAATTTAAAAAAAAAAAGGTAATAAATTTGCTTATTTATTACTATTTCGAGTAAATTCGCTTATTTACTGATATTTTTGAAAAAATGTAATAGATTCGCTTATTTATTACTATTTTGAGTAAATTCGCTTATTTACCGAAAATATTGAAAAAAATGTTATAAATTCGTTTATTTATTACTATTTGGAGTAAATTCGCTTATTTACTGATATTATTGAAAAAATGAAATAAATTCGCTTATTTATTACATACTTGAGTAAATTCGCTTATTTACCGAAAATATTGACAAAAGCTCACAAGGTGGTCATGAGATAACACCTTACCCTAATGTAATCCACTTTTGGAACATTTGGAATAAAGCATGAGAAAAAGATCATCATCAAGAATCAAGTCCAAAGCAAAACAAATACAAACAAAACTCACGAACTGCGCTAGCCGTGTAGCGTCGTTGCAGCAACCACGCTGAAGAGGTAGCGCGGCAAGTCCTGTGGCGCTGAGCCAATCAGCGCGACTCCTTCACCATGCCATGAGGTCAGCGTGCTACTATTTGCTGTGTTGTGTTGTGGTTGTTGCTTGATTTACAAATGTTGATGTTGAAATTATGCTGTGCAGGTAGCGAGGTTGGTTTATTAGCGCTTGGGGCGTAGCGCTTCTAGTGTAACCGCGCTGAGCAGCTAGCGTGTTCAACCAAACAACGCTGAAGCTGCAGCGCTGGTCCTTCAAGCACGCTGTGAGTTTTTTTTTTCAAGCTTACTTTTGAGAACTATGGGATAAATTTGTGCTTACATTAGAGGATTGATTGCTATAATTTATTCAATTTGTAGTCATAAGGATGTTAAGCTTGTGACAATTTATATTTGCTCTTGTTTTTATCAAACATGTGTGTTTTGGGCAAATGATTGTTCTAATGATGTTAGAATGAAGTATAATGCTCCATGAATCATTTTGAATTGTTCTTATTACTCATGTCATGACCCATGTATTTTGACGTTTTAAAGAGTTGTAGGCTCTTAATTAGAGAGTGTAGCTGATTAGTCTTAATCAAAGCTAGAAAAAAAAGAGAACTTCTTGAATAGTTTTAATTATAAGGGCAATGAGCTCTTAATTAATAATCAGAAGTGAAAAAAAATGCTCTTGATTATTTTATTTATAAGAGTAATGGGTTCTAGAAAAAAAATGCTCTTGATTAAATTATTTTATTTATAATCAAAAGTGAAAATAATGCTCTTAATTTAATAACGAAAAGTAATGGACTCTTAATTAATAATCAAAAGTGAAAATGCTCTTGATTAGTTTATTTTATGTATTAATAAACAAAAGTGAAAAAAATGTCCTTGATTAATTTTTATAAGAGTAACGTGCTCTTAATTTAATTAGTGATCAAAAGTGAAAATGCTCTTGAAAAATTTTACTTTATTTATAAGAGTAGCGTGCTCTTAATTTAATAAAGAAGCGCAATGGACTCTTAATAAAAGATGCTCTTGCTAAGTTAATAAGCTATCCTAGTTTGTGGATTACAGCAATGTCTTCCCCTAGAAACGAGCAAGATGGAGGGGAGAGAGAGGGAAGAACGGATACCCGTAAGCGTCGTGCTAAAAATTGTTCAAAGAGTAAGAATCGAGTACCACACCCTGCATGGAAGCCCCCACTTGAGTGGGATAATCGTGTCTTGAAACTTGATCCTGACCATCATATATCTTCTCGAGTATCAAGAGGAATTGCAAGTAATATATATATATATATATATATATATTTTTTTTTTTCAATATTTTACGAATTTTAGATGATATATGTGAGTGAAATGTTATAGGTTGATGATGAATTACGACGTTATGATTCCGGGAAGATGCTTGGTAAAATTTATGATACTCTTGATGCAAAGACCAAAGAGTTGGTTAAGGTGAGTGGTTTTCAAGATTTCTTAGAATCTTATATAGAGAAAGAGAGATGTAAGATGTCTGCTTGTTTAGTTAGGGGAATGATGGAATGGTTTTGGGATACAACTAACACCTTTCATTTCCCATGGGGAGAGGTTAAAAAAATGTGTTGAGAAACGAAGGAAATGAGGGTTTTTATAACAGCGTGGGAACCCTAATCGCGCTGGGCTGCTAGTGTGGTACGCCGAATCGCGCTGGCCCAGTAACGCAGGAAACCCTACAACGCTACTAGGGTAGCGCTGTTAGCTTAGTCACGCTGAGCTGTCAGCGTGACTAAATTAACCGCGCTACGTTTTTAAAACATCTTTTTATTATTATTATTATTTTATTTTATTCATTTCTTTAAAATAGTAAAAGAGGCATTTGGATAAAAAGGTCCGTGAAATAAGAATGAGATTTATTTTTAAGCCCAAGTATACTGGATTATCCAATCTTCTAGAGAAATGAGTTTTTTAATCATCATAGAGTCCTTCCGCGGGACAGGGGACTA
>PYUH01000512.1:62120-149455 GCA_016808085.1 Suaeda aralocaspica | reverse complement strand
GTCTATAAGGCTCCAAAAAATAGGATTGCAATGGGAGAGGGAAAGAATGAGACTTCTTTAAAGAGAAAGAATGAAGCTGGATCTGTTTTTGATAGGCCAGGTCCAAGGAATAAGAAAAATGCTTCTTCCCTACCTGGGGTCGAAATTGGACAACCAAAGTTAAATGAAAAGACCCAAAAAACTATAGAAGGTAAGGGGAAAAGAAAGATGGTATGGACTCGTAAAGAGAGCAAGCTCAAACCTATGGAGGAGCAATTTGATGAAGGTTTCTCAAAAGAAGTGAATAATGAAGAAAAGCTCAAAGATAATCCTAATGGGATGGAGGAAGATCCGGAAGTAGATGAAGACCCAAAGCATGCTCGTAAGGAAAAGGAAGAGTAGTGTTTGACTTTATTTATTTTATCATTTTCAATAAAGTGCATGTGCACTACTAGCGTAGGCTTTAAAGTAGTCCCTTTTGTTTTGATGATTTCAATTATGCAACTCTTAAAACATTAATGAAGGACAATATTATTATTTATTATTTTTTTTAATTTTTCATGCAAACAAAATTTAGTTATTTACATTAGAAGTTATTGATAATTCATCCAATAAAAACTAATTATGTATTTAAATGGGCCGAACTTAGAATAAGTTGCCTACGTATCCAAAAGGAATCAGGCCGTGCGTAGTTCTAATTATTACATATATTTTATCGAAAAGACTTGAATGAGCCTTTTATCGAACCTTCGTGGGTCCTTAAAATCATGTGAAACCTTTAAATGAGGTCTTTCATAATTCAATAGTTTAGTCAAACATAGATATTCACTGAAACTATTGAAATGTAACATGCATTCAGCGCAGTTGAAATTCTAACGCTGGGGTTGTAGCGCTACAGAACAAATAACGCTGCACGGTGCAGCGTGGTTACTCTTGTCGCGCTGACATGGCAGCGCAATTAGAATTGTTACGCTGCAAGGTCAGCGCGGTTGAATTTTCAGCGCTGCCCCTTTCTTATTTATTTAATTACTTTTATTATATATAGCTTTTGGTTTTGTATAGAATGGGTTACGATGCTTTTCCTTTTCTCGATTTGCCCATTTTACATAATAATATGAGCCAAATTGGGCCCATATGTTGTAGGACTTAGTGTGAGTCTATGATTGTCTTGCAATTTTAAGCGTAAAACTTCTTCAATTGGTCCAAATTAGTTAATTGAGTAAATTCAGCCCCATCTATGTCAATTAGTTTTACCGCACCGCCTGATAGGATTTTCTTAACAATATACGGCCCCGTCCAATTGGGTCGGAATTTCCCTCTTGGATCGGTGGGTGGGGCTCGTACCTCTTTTAGAACTAAATCTCCTACATTAATGTTTCTTGTCTTAACTCTTTTATTAAAATTTTTTGCAATCCTTCTTTGATATATTTGTACGTGATGCAAAGCTTTTAATCTTCGTTCATCTAAGAGAATAAGTTCCTCATACCTAGCCCGAACCCATTCAGCTTCAGGTATTTAACTTTCTAGGACTATGCGGAGAGAGGGTATTTCCAACTCAACAGGTTAAACTGCTTCCATATTATGCGCTAAGGAGTAAGGGGTGGCTCCTGTGGACGTTCGTATGGAAGTTTGATATCCCCATAGAGCAAAGTGAAGTTTATGAGGCCAATCTTTATAATGTTCGGCCATCTTTTTTATGATGACAACAACATTTTTGTTTGCAGCCTCTACTGCTCCATTCGTTTGGGGTCTATAAGGGGAAGAGTGCCTATGTTGTACTTTGTATCGTTGTAAGAGATCAATTACTTCTCCCTTAAAATGAGATCCATTGTCACTAATGAGTTCATGTGGGACTCCGTAACGACAAAAGATGTTTTGTTCAATGAATTTGGCCACATGTTTAGCGGTTATTTTGATATATGAGGCTGCCTCAACCCACTTTGTGAAGTAGTCAACGGCGACCAAAACGAACGTATGTCCTCCAACACCACTGGGCGTTATTTTCCCGACTATATCAATACCCCAGGTGGAGAATGGCCACGGTGAAGTATAATTGTATAGCTCTACAGGAGGTAAATGTTGTAAGTTAGCAAATATTTGGCATTTAGGACATGTTTTTACATAGTTGCAGCAATCATCTTCCATTGTCGTCCAATAATATCCTAAGCGTGTTATCTTTTTTGCTAACATCTTACCATTCATGTGGGGACCGCAGACGCCATTATGGGTGTCTTCCATAAGTCGCTTGGCTCGTGTTTTGTCAACACATAGCAAATTAAGCCCTTTTGAGGTTCTTGTATACAATATACCCTGAATTTTGATATATTGAGAAGATAATAATCTTATTGCCCTTTGAGTTCGAAGGCTTAAATTCCGTGGGAATTCTCCTTTTATTTTGTAATTGAGGACATCTTGATACCACGGAACTTTGTTCTCATCATCAAGGGCATCTTCAATAGCGTCACAATAGGCAGGTTCTTGCCTCCTTTCAACGCTTAAAGTTATCGATGCTAGGTTATGTGGGATATTTATCATTGATGATAATTTAGCAAGGGCGTCGGCGAATTGGTTATCATCCCTAGGGAGGTATTGGTACGAGATATCATCGAAGTTTTCAGTTATGGTGTCTAAGTGTGTTTGATAGAGTGCTAGGCTAGCACTTCTTACTTTCCATTTTCCAGACACATGATTTATGATGAGTGATGAGTCTCTAAATACTTTAAGCCTTTTAATCCCTAGACTTACTGCTGCCTCTAATCCAACAATGCATGCCTCATATTCAGCTGCATTATTAGTGANCTGCATTATTAGTGACTTCGAAGTCTAATTTGACTGATATTGGAACATGTGCACCATCTGGACTAACTAGAAGAACCCCTACTCCGCACCCCTTTTGGTTAGAAGTGTCGTCAAAGTAGAGGGCCCAACTATCGTCTTCAGTCATTAAGAGGTCTTCATCTGGGAAGTTATATGCTTCCGTCTTTTCCTCGTTAGGAGGGAACTCGGCCAAGAAACCTGACACTGCTCGTCCTTTAATCATTTTTGAAGGGACAAATTGAAGGTCAAATTCAGCCAACATAACAAGCCACTTCGAGAGGCGACCATTTAGTGCTGGCTTGTCAAAAAGGTATTTTATTGGGTCCAAATGGGACACAACATGGACAGAATGGGAAAGCAAGTAATGCCTAAGCTTTTTAGATGCCCATACCAAGGCCAAGCAAGTTTTCTCCAACTGTGAATACCGAGTTTCATACTGGATGAACTTTTTACTTAAGTAATATATGGCCTTTTCTTCTCCATTTATTTCTTGCGCGAGCATGGCTCCGGCAGCAGTTTCAGTGATAGTTAAATATAGTCTTAGAGGGACTCCAGGTATTGGTGGTACAAGTATCGGAGGCTTGAGAAGATATTCTTTTATTTTTTCTAAAGCCTCTTGACATTTGTCATCCCATTCCACCTTTTCTTCCTTCTTCAATTTCTTGAAGATGGGCTCACAAACCATAGTTAATTTTGATATGAATCGACTAATATATTGGAGCCTACCTAAGAATCCTCGGATTTTTTTTTCATTTTTAGGGGAAGGCATGTCTAGTATAGCTTTGATTTTAAATGGATCAATTTCTATACCCCGCGTGCTAACTACGTATACAAGCAACTTTCCAGATGTTACTCCGAAGGCGCATTTTTGCGGATTCAGCCTCATATTATATTTTCTTAGTCTAGTAAAGAATTTTCTTAGGGCAGGAATGTGCCCTTGTCGGTCTTTTGATTTTACAATCATGTCATCTACATAGACCTCTACTTCCTTATGCATCATATCATGAAGTAATGTAGTAGCAGTCCTTTGATAGGTTGCTCCAGCGTTTTTAACTCTTAAAGGCATTACTTTGTAACAGAAAGTTCCCCATTTGGTAATGAATGTGGTTTTTTCCATGTCTTCCGCAGCCATTTGTACTTGGTTGTAACCTGCATAGCCATCCATGAACGAAAGGAGTTCATGGTTAGTCGTGTTTTCTACGAGGAGATCAATGTGTGGTAATGGAAAATCATCTTTAGGACTAGCTTTGTTTAAGTCCTGAAAATCTACACACATTCTCACACGTCCGTCTTTTTTCGGAACTGGAACAACATTAGCTACCCATTCTGGGTATTTTGAAACACGTATGAAACCAGCATCTAATAGTTTGATAATTTCCTCTTTGATTTTGAGGGCAACGTCAGGCTTTATACGTCTTAACTTTTGTTTGACGGGTTTAATTGTTGGATTGAGCGGAATTTTGTGTTCCGCAATTTCACGATCTATGCCAGGCATATCTTTGTAGGACCATGCAAAAACATCACTAAATTCTTTGAGCGTGTTTATTAAGTCTGTGCGCTATTGTAAATTAAGAGTTAAGCCAATTTTTAGTTCTTTTATATCTTGTTCATTACCGATATTAATGGATTCAGTTTCTTCTATTACAGGCGTGCGATTTTCAAATTCTTCCATGAACTTTATTATCTCAACTGGTTCATCATTAGTTGATTTTTCAGCTGAATTAATTATTGCAAGACAATTATAAGGGGAGTGGGGAGAAGAGCGTGGATAAGCAACAGTTGCATAATTATTGAAATCATCAAGGAGTACATCAAAGAGGGACTCAATTCCCTTAGAGCTTAAATCTAAATTAGGAATGGGAGGAATCGAAGGAGCAGATATAGCTAGATTTCCTACGACACTAATATGATCTTTGGTTTCGGACTCAAAAATAGACTCAAACTCAGACTCAGAATCTTTGAAAATTTGTCCCTCCCCAGTTGAGATAGTAATTTTGGCCCCTTTTGTGTTGATCCACTTCAAGGTCTTTCTCCATCCGCGCTCGACGTTCTCCGCATGGGAAATGAGTAAAGAGGGGTGAACTTTTCATCTTGCATAGCCTTCTGAATTACTGCAGCTTCGTCTCTCAATGGGTTCCGTTCCAGTCCAAATAACAGACCAAGGGCCCATTTGTCTAAACACTCTGGTTTGGAGTATTTGGTGGGAAGAGAGTATTGGGCTCCCTCTTCTAGAAAGTAGCAATCATGAAATATTTCAAATCCAGGAATTTGTTTCCCGTTTTGAACCAAGGGTTCAGGGAAGCCATAATAGGGGTAATTATCCCCTCCCTTTATAAACTGCCCGTTTAGAGTAAGCTGGTAGGAAGGGATAGAGGTAGTAATTCCCCTTTTGGCGTTGGCCTTTCGAGTCACTTCTTCAACCATGTATCTTTTTAATTCCTCTTCTGTCGGTTCATACCCCAAACCGAAGAGGTTAGGTGTGGCTTTGACTTTAGGGAGATGAGTGATCTCCCTTCCTCCTTTTGCTCCTAAAGGCATGCCAGGAAAATAACCATTTTTTAACATAATAGCGTTCACTATCACACTAGCATGGGGATCAAGTTGTAAGTCTTCTGATTCAATGAGAGCGATTTCTTCGGGCACAAATCCCCACAAATCTTCCACATCTTGATCATGGGATATTTTTAGCAGGGATTGATCCTCCATGGCTACTCTGATTGGAGAAGCATTAATGGTTATAGGCACGCCTTCATGTATGAGCTTGACCTTTTGATGGAGCGATGAAGGCACCGCACCAAGCATGTGGAGCCATGGGCGTCCTAGAAGCAAATTGAAGGATGATTTTACATCGATGACATGAAATTCAACTTTCTTCCTTATTCCACTGGTGGACATATCAAGAATTATGACTCCTAAGACCTCTTGTCTCGTGTTATCATAAGCTCTTACTCCTTGCAGTGACAGGGAAAATGCTTCTTTTTCTATGCCAAGATGCTTGGCAGTTCTTAATGGGCAGACATTGACCGCAGACCCATTATCGACTAATGTCAAGGGGACGTTTTTATTCAATATCCCAGCAGTTAGGTAAAGGGCCTTGTTATGAGTAGTACCTTCCGGAGGGAGATCCTCTTTAGAAAATTCAATCATTTTCTTTGGTCCAGTTGACAAGAGACTTACTAGATTTTCAGGGGTAGTGTCAGGAGAAACATTTAATGCATTAAGTCCATTCAGTACAGCTACCCTATGATCACGAGAAGAAGCTAATAATTGCCAAATGGTTACGTCGGCTTTAGTCTTTTGCATTTGCTTAATGAGAGGATTATATTGCTCTCACTAGAATTATGGGCATGTGATGAGCCAGTATTTGTTTGGACTGGAATTGAGTCTTTGTTGACTTGGGCCTGAGATGGGCCTTTGTCATTATCAGGTTGATAAGCTCTTCCAGAACGAGTAAGATGCTGAACATTAGACACAACTTATGTAGGATCTTGATACCAATCATTTTTTATAATTTCTGGATTAAGCCCAAGAGTTGCGTTGGCACTGAGGTTGGTGATATAAGTATCCTCAACATTATCGTCCCATATGCCACATACATGATCGTGTAAGCCTAATACTTCCTCCATTGCATTATCATTATTGGAAGTGATAAATTTAGAAGGATCAAAATTATCGCTAACACAATCAATGGCCAGAATAGACGATCCACCAAAAGGATTGGTGATATTATTCGGCTTGGGAGGTAAAGGTAAACGCCCGTCTTCAACCATGTCTTGAATGACATGTTTGAGGACCCAACATTGTTCAGTATCATGCCCTTTTCCTCTATGGTATTTGCACCATAAATTAGCATTCCATTTTGGGCTTCTCTTGTCCTCTGGTGGGTCAGGAATTGGCCCAATTGGATGTAAAGCAGTTTAGCTTTGAAGTCTGTCAAGAGCTTGAGAATAAGTCATGCTGATAGGAGTGAATCTTCTATCTCGAGGCCATCTCTTTATTTTTGATGGACTTGAACGAGAAGCTTCTAAAGCATTGACTTCATTATTTTTGGAAGATTCACCCTTTTTATAGGTGTAGCTCCCCTTATAAGCCTGGGGCTTCGACTGTTTTTTCAATAAATCGTTCTCAATTTTGATCCCGACATCATACACTCGTTTGAAAGAGTCGATGCCTTGATATTTGAGATGTACTTGATAAGGCTCGGACAGGTTGTCTACAAACCTTTCTACTAATTCAGCATCGGGTGGTTTTTGGACCAAGTGGGTCATCTTTTCCCTATAACGAGTGAAGAGGGTAGTGAACCCTTCATCAGCTCCTTGTTTTAACACTTCGAGTTCTCGGAGTGTGACTTGGAATTCCATGTTATCTTTGTATTGATCAATGAATTCCTTAGTAACAGTATCCCAGTTTGAAACCCGATCTGTTCTAAGGGAGTAGAACCAATTCTGTGGAATGGGTTCTAAAGAAAGAGGGAAGATCACTGGATAGAATACAGGATCAACCTTTTTGATGGTCATGGACCCAATAAAGCTCTTAAGGTGATTGACTGGATTATCAGTTACCTTGAACTTTGGAAGAGTAGAAGGATCGAACTTCTCAGGGAGAACATCCTCAGTGTTAGGGATGTTGGCAGCCTCAAATTGATATGATTTGCCACCCATTGAAGAACGATGAATGAAATTTTCAATCTCTTTCTTTTTCCTCCTTTCCTCCTCTTGCCTTTTGGCTTCCATTTCAGCCAAATGTTTCTTTTCAGCAGCACGTTCAGCTTCAATTTCAGCAAGGCGTATTTTTTCTACTTCTCGTTCAGCCTCCATCTTATTAAGACGCATCATGAGAGCATTCAATGTAGCATTCATATTTTCTTCTTCACTCATACTTGGACTTGGAGAGGACAAAACGGAACTTGAAGAACAAATTGGAGAATTTAGAGTAATGAACCCGAAATCTTCACAAATATCCTCTAAGGAATTTGAGATGAATGATGATTGTTCGTCACTACCTAACCTTTGTAAACGCTGATCTGGATCGCGACACCAAGCAGTTGAACCAGCCCTTTACGAAAAAATTTCAAGCCATTCAGAAAAGTATTTATTTCCATTTTTCGAAAAAAAAAACAAAGAAATAATTAAGTAGTGTTAACAATGATTAATTTAATACTAAGAGCGTCTGTAAGCTAAGCTAAAGACGACTAAACCTTAATTAATGACATTCTAATTTAAAGAATATAATTAATAAAGGTTTTTTGACCTTTTTTAGTTTAACTCAAACAAAACCAGTATTAAGTTAATTATTGTTAATGCTTATGAGGATTAAAAGATCATAGGGGAAAATTTTTGTTTTTCAAAAAAGAAAACAAAAGAAATTCATTCATTAAGGAAAATGAGATTGTTAGCTCTACCTAGAATTTGAAAATAAAATAATTAAATTCTACAAAAAAGAATTGAATTAGTAAATCCTCGAAATATTCAAATTATGTCAATAATCTTAACAAATAAATGTTTGAAATGATTGATATGATTTAAATTTCTTGGTGAATAATGGAAGTATCAAGTTAGTCTTAAAAAAAGATTTTATTCCTAACATGATGTTATTGACAGTCCTTTTATTTAATGATTTTCCAAAATAAATTCTAAATAGACAAGATTAATAGTATTCTATGTAAGAACAGAATAATGCTAATGAAGTCTTTGTAAGGAAATGATTTTAGTGAATCATTTAATTTGAAGCAAGTTAATAAAATCTTTTAATAAACAAATGCAAAAATCTAAAGTCTCCTAAACAACATGAAGAATAAAATAACAGCATAAAAGAAAAAAAAAAGAAACAAAATCACGAAAAAAAAGGAAACAAAATAAAAAAAAAGGAAACAGGATCATGAAAAAAAAAAGGAAAGAATAAAAATCGAAATACAAGCAATGAGGTTCCCTAAACCAAGGTTTTATGTACTCTAGGGTTAAGCTCTAAAGGTCAATCTAAAGTGTCCTACACCTAAGGAGTGTGCTCCAACACTTTGCGGTGTGATAACCGTTAGATATGGAGTGTCTCCCCTCCAAGTACCATGGGCAACTTGGAATCGATGTAGTTGGGATAAGGTTGCGTTTTGCTCGGTTGCTTCGAGACCATGGGCCCCACCAAGTCAACGGTTCCTTCCCGAAATTTAATGTCATTATGGTGATCCTAAGGCATGTTTCAAACACATGGAAGCCAAGTGTTTGTCACATGTATGCAATATGTCTAAAAAAAATGCAATTTGCTCTAAATATAATAAGTGTATGATTAAGAGAAAATTTTCAAGTCTCGCCCTCTTTTAGTCCCCAGTGGAGTCGCCACTGTAGGGGCCCCGGATTTTTGGGTCCCAAATTTTTTGGTCACCTTTCCCAAGCCGTCCATAGGTCGAGTTAGACCTAAAAAATTGGCTTAAGGAAAGGTGAAATGGACTTTTTTAGAAGTATTTTGCAAAAAAAACAGGAGCGCAGGAATTTCAGTCGCGCTAGCATGGTAGCGTGACAGAGTTTGTCACGCTGACTGTGCAGCGCTACAAAGTTGCACGGAAATTCTCTCCGATCCCATGGGGATGAATCCAAGTTGTGGTCGAGCGAACCAAAGATTGGACTCGGGGGCGAAGGTACTAACATGACGGAGTGCGTCGGGTTAGCCCATAGGCGGCCATTACTAGTTTCCTCTTAACCATACAGAAATTACATTTAGAATCACACAAAAATATCAATTTACAAAATTCACAAAAAAAAGCATTAAATTGTTAGTGATAACACAAAAAACTAATTAATTTAACTCAAACCGTTATTAGAAATTGATTTAGGGAGCCTAACATGATTAGATTTGTCCGAAAGAATTATCTTGATTAAGCGTTGCAAACAATCAATTTAAGTCCTTTAACAATAATAACGTGATAAAGCAGCAAATAAGTAGTGAAACAACAACTTAAAAGTCCATAAACATGATTTTTAGGGCTCTCAGGAAACGTACCACTTCTCCTTTGAAGATTGTCTTCGTCGAGTATTAATTTGGGCGGAGTTTCGAATTATTGTTTCGATATTATTAAAATTTGTAGCCACTTTTTAGTAAAATAAATAGCAAATAAAATAATAAATAATTATTATAAAAAAAAATAAGGTTATTAAAAGCAATAATCGGATTATTTAAGTATGAGGGAGAAAGTGAGTTAAAAAAATGTGTTGAAAAATGAAGGAAATGAGGGTTTTTATAACAGTATGGGAACCCTAATCACGCTGGGTTGCTAGCGTGGTACGCCGAATCGCGCTGGCCCAGTAGCGCAGGGAACCCTACAACGCTACTAGGGTAGCGCTGTTAGCTTAATCACGCTGAGCTGTCAGCGTGACTAAATTAACCGCGTTACGTTTTTTGAAACATCTTTTTTTTATTTATTTATTATTATTATTTTATTTTATTCATTTATTTAAAATAGTAAAAGAGGCATTAGGATAAAAAGGTCCGTTAAATAAGAATGAGATTTATTTTTAAGCCCAAGTATACTCGATTATCCAATCTTCTAGAGAAATGAGTTTTTTAATCATCATAGAGTCCTGCCGCGGGACAGGGGACTAAATTAGGTGTCTACAATAGGCTAGTTGGTAAGTCATGAGTCTCATATGTCAAAGGTCATGAGTTCGATTCTTATTAAACACATTTTTACCATTTAAAACTCAATTTGGAATTAATGGGGGGGTGCCACGTGGCGGATTGCGATTCTCCGCCTTACGTTTTAATATATAGTAGTAGATTACGCAAAAAGTCGATCTCCCAGCAAAATAGCCAAAAAAAACTTGACCTGCGCTCGCATCATGAAATAGAAGCTTCTGAAATTCAGCGTCATGAGTTGTAAAATGTCTCTAATCATTCTCCAAATCCTCATAAGTGATCTTTATCTCTCAAGTGCCGAAATTAGGTTGTAAAATCAACCGAAAATTAGTCGTTTCCTTCAAAACCACACAAAACACTAAAAGAACACTATTAGCTTGAAATTAATTAGCTCAAATGAGCCCGGTTAGTCCATAAATCATTAAGGGATTGGGCAGAAAAATAACATAAATATTCGTCACATCAGAGTGGAATGCTGATAAAAAATGTAAGCCAAAAGAGTTGCAAGGAAAATGGCGCAAAAATCAGTATTAGAGGTGATGTAGAATGAGTTCCTGGATGGGTCCCTTCGACTGTTTACGTGGAGAGAGAACTAGAGGGCTACACGTCAGATGGACATGTGTTGGCTTGTTCACTCCTCGATGTTCGCGCCTCAGTTCCTGCAAAACAAGGGAGAAAAATCCTTGTAGGAACTTTTTCCCCCTCCGGTGCTTAAGTAAGTATCTATAGGAAGATTAGGGATAATTAACTATAATTAATAAAAGGCTTAAGCTAGAGAGAGAGAGTTTAGAGAGAGAAGTAGTCCTTGTATGTAAGGATGGAATGTAATTGAATGCCCCCAAAATGGTGATTTTGAGGGGTATTTATAGCCCTTGGGCTTTGGTGGCTAGCAAATAGAGATGCGATATTTGTCATCGTCTAATTGGTTGATATTTTCTTCAAGCCTCATGGGCTTCTAGATTTGAGCCTTCAAGCTAGGCCCAAATCTTCTCTTTAAGCCTAACTTGCAGTATAAAATAAGGTTACGACAAGTGGTAGAGGGTTGCTATCCCTTTTATTCATTTGTGTGGATACGTGGTCTAGTTTTATGACGACACGTAGCTGTGTGGGGCCCACATGAGTGGTCTAGTCATTGCCAAGTGGCAATGCCACTTGGACTTTTAATGATTAACAATTGGATATGTGGTCCAATTTCTGGCTGACACGTGGTTATATCAAGGCTTGCCACATCAGGAGGTAGCTATGATCTTGATGATCAAAGACAAGTAAAGGAAGCGTAGGTCGAAAAAGTATAATTGGATTTTGAAGTTGCATGCAAGTGTGGGATTGAAAGGGTGATGGGCGGTCAAAGATTTAATTATGGAGCATGCGAAGCATTTTTCCAAACTTGGCCGGTCAAAATATGTGAAGGAGTACTGCATGTATGGAAAACCTAACCTCTAGGGTTAAGAGAAAGATTTTGGATGATGTTGAAGGAAATTTAAGTGATGCGATGTCATTCAACAGTTTGGCAAGGCAATGGGATAGATTAGAAAACATGCTTTTATTGGATAGGGATGTAAGAAATGTTAGAAATGAGGAGAGGTGATCGAAGATGGAGGGTGGCGATGCACAAGCTCCTGTCGACTACTTTGACAAAATGAGATGGGAGAATCAAAGTTTCTTCCATGCGCATAGGTTGGATGAGATAGGGACTGTAAAGGATGTACTTGAACAGGCTATTGATAACCTATCAAAAACAAACCTATGACTCTAACTATGTAGCTAGGTTAGAGGGGTTGAATCCTCGGGGAAGAACTGGTTTTCTACTAATTCTAAAACGTTAAATTGCTATAAGGGGCCTTTGTGATTAACAGACTACTACGATAAAAACAACACAAAAATAGGAATTCAATGAGAATTTATCAAATAAATTAAGTCTAGGGCAATGATTCACCATGAACCGACAACAAACTGCCGAACAACTAATTAACAAAACATACAACGTTCTAAATTAGGAAACACTAATCTTCTCGAATCTAGACTCCCACAAAACTCATCTACTGGCTCTCGCTTAGACTCGTTTTTCCTTTATCTTTATGATGTATTGTTGGTTTTATATATACCTCTTGGCATCAAAATTGACAATATCATACTAACAATCAAATATGGCCCTAATTTAATTGCAAGCAATATAAAACTGATAATAGGAAATTGAAAACAACATAAATTATATTAATTGGCTACCAAGCAAGTTCCTTCAGATGGTTCATTAATCCCCTAAACCTAGAAATTTAACTACTCACACATATCAAAAACTTTAAGAATCGAATCGTTATTAAAAACTAATACTAAAAACATGATTAAATTAATGAGGTTAATTAACATATGAAATAGGGCTAAAAAATATAAATTCAATAATAAAAAGTAATATTAAAAACATAAAATAAATTAAAGAGAAAAGAAAGAATTGAATAAAACTTGGAAACGACGATAAAATTGATGACGAATGATTACAACTTAATTATGTGTGAAAGTTTGAGAGAATACTAAAACTAAATCTAAAACCTTAGGGAAAGTGTGTAGAGAGAGAAATTGACCTAGCGTTAGTCTATTTATACAAAAAGCCCAAAACATGAGTCAAAATAGGAAAAATCGAGTAAATTAGGCTCTGCCTGGGTGTACGAGTAAGACCCAAAATCTACTTCTACTTGCTTTCTTCGTGTTTTCTTCAACGAGGCCCAAACTGCCTCCACCCTGCCATGCCCGGTCAGGCGTAAGGTGACACAAGCCTCTTTCTCTCTTTTGCTCCAAAAATACTAATTGTGAGGGAGTTCTTGTAATATGTTGCCGTATGTATGGGCGACCTCGCCTTGTCGTACAGGCGGAATACAAAAGTGCTAAAAAATTCTCTTAAATGCTTCCAAATGTTCCAAAGAGTTTCGCATCTCGTTCCAAGCCCTGAAAAGCGGGGGAAATTCCACATCACCTGAAAGCACAACAAAAGCACCAATACACTCGACAAAGTAAAGTTAGTATAAATCAGACTCGATTGAGCCCTATTAGCTATAAAACATGCTTAAAGAGGAGTAAAAATATAAATAAAAACATAATTTATCAAATTCCCCCAAGCCAAACCTTTGCTTGTCCTTAAGCAAACCATGATCGCAACAAACAACGATTTCACCCCAAAAGTTTTACAAAGTAAAAACTAACTCAAGGTAAGTTCCAATGCACAAGTTTCAAAAACCAACTCTTCAAATCCCCCAAACCATCAATCCCCTGCATATAAGTCAAATAGGGCCAACTATGCAAGTTTTAAAGATCTATGAATAGGGTAGCTCACGGGGTGTCATTCCACACTTTTTATAGAGCTTAGGATGATGTAGCTCTAACCTTCACCTCCCAACCATAGATAGATGCAAATGCAAGAAGTGTTTGAATATGCAATATATATATATATATATATATATGAATATAAACAATCGTAATCCTCATACACCTCATACAAGTGTTTAAGGGTCAAATCACTCTTGAAAGTAATAGTGGACGAGTAGAGGGAGCAAGAAAGGGGACGAAGGAAGGAGAGGTAAAAAGAAAGAAAAACAATTGTAAATTAAAATTAATTCAACAAAATTTGGTTTTTTAAATTAATAAAAAAACAAAATAAGGTAACTTAAAGTTTTTGTCACTTTTTAAAAGAAACAATAAAAGAATGATACTAACAAAGGTGGGATTGTTAAGAGATAATGCAAAGGTGAGGCTGTTATTTTTAAATATGTGAAAGGTGGGATTACTAGAAACAAGTTTTCCTTTGTCAAAAAAGTACAAAAAAAAAATAAAAAAAAAAATCTAAACTTTGACAACTGAACATAATATGTGTAATAATCAATTTATATGTTTTGTAATATTGAATATCAAGAGTTAAATCAGCTACTATATATTTATTTTATTATATTAAAACGCAAGGCGCCTCTTGACAACCCATCATGTGAGGCGTGTCCATGTTGGCGTTGATTTTGCACATACTTGGCATGATGCCATTATGGTTAACTCACCTAAAAAATAATTTTGAGACGAATCGAACTTGTGTTCATTTTGTTGTCAACAACAAGCTTTACCATCAAGCTACCCGTAAATTATTGAATTGTTTGCGGCAATAAATATTCTTAAAGCTCAATAAATTTAGGCCTCATACACAATTAAATAAATTTGTGTCCAGTTGTTCTTTCTCCCTAACAAATATAAGAAAAGTATGATTACTCTCCTATAATGGTTAGACCTCTTCCAATTTTAAACCTCCTTATTGATTTCTCTTGCAAATTATAACTATCATGCTCACAATATAATCTTTTTCTTAATTCTGACCTTTTATAACTATTGCTTGAATTCATTTCATCTTCTTCAAAAACTTCTTTGGTAGTGGCCCCTATATAATTTATTCTATTTTATAAATAGGTGGATGAGACCCTATATGAAAACCCTTAAAATAGGCCTAAAATAGATAATCATAGTCTAAATATGAACGATGTGATTTGATTGTAAAGTAGGTACTAAAACTTATTCAAGTCATATTCCAACATTCTTACTACTACATCCGCCACAAATTAGTTGCAACAAATATTATTTCATACCTCACAAAATATTATTTTTATTGTAACAAAATTAGTTGCAACAAATATTTTTTCATACCTCACAAATTTCAAAGTCACGTACTCATGTTGATCGCTTATATTAACATCTTTTTAAGGGGGAGTTCTTCTATGGTTAGTTAAAATATGACCACCAAAGTCAATGGTGGTTGATGAGGCTATCGCACACCTATCAAAAATAAACCTAACCACTCTAACTAATATAGCTAGGGAAGTAGGGATAGAATCCACAGAGAAGCAATTAAACCTATTAGTTCTAAAAAGTCTAAACCGTGTAAAGGGTCTTTGAGTGACAATTGTGACCAAGAAATTAACTAGAATTACAGCTAAATTGATTAAGGAATTTAATTAATTACTAAACCTAGGACGTCGGTTCACCACAGATTAACCAACGATTTGCACACAAATAAATAATTATATTATCAATTTCCTTGAATTAAGGTCCACTAATTCTCTCGAATCTAGTCCCCTTCAAAGTCCTCTAATGGCTCTCGCTCACTTAGACTCGTTTTGCCTATTGTCCTTATGATCTAATTGTGGTAATCTTACCTCTCGGCATCGATTTCAACAATATCAAACTAACAACTAAACCTGGCCAGTATTTAATTGAAAGCAATAGTAATTGACAATAAGAATTCAAGCACATTAATAGTTAAACTAATATTTATGAGCAAAACATCACCAATTAGTCCATGGATCCCCTAGTCTTAGAAAAGAAACTACTCACTCATAATTAAAGAAACAGAAACTAAAACAATATAAATAATTAAAATACTAAACATGATTAAACTAAACAAAACTAACAACAATCAAGAAAATTAAATCTAAACATAAAACTATAAAAATTAAGAACATAAATTGAAAATAATAATAAACATAACTAAGAACAAGAGTTGAGAATAAAATAGAACCTGAATATTATTGATTGAATGATTGATTAGAGTTTTACACTTTGAGAGAATTTTTAGAGTAAACTAGGATTCTAAAGTTATAAGAGGCGTAATATGACTAATTAGGAGGAAAAACACTTAAGTACTTAGGCTAAACAAGGAAAAACACGCTGATTTGGGCCTTCAGAGCCACCCGCCCGGAGGGTCTGGGCGTGCAGCCCTCACCCGGGCGCACAGCCTCGACCCGGGCGAGTGGCTTGTTTTGCTTCGTTTTCGGTTTTTGCTGTTTCTTCCTTAATTTCCTCATTAATTCTTCGTTTTAACACTTCTAGTCTTCGATTTAGCTTCCCAAATTGACTTCAACTCTTCACTAACTTCTTCAAGTGTTTCAAAAGGCTCGGAAAACAACGATAAATCATCGATTCCTGTAAAATCTAATAAAAAGCACAACGAACACTCGAAATAGCAAAAGTTAGTAGAAATGGCTCAAAAGAGTCGTATTAGAGCTAAAAATCACTCGGGATCGGGGGTAAAATATATATAAAATATTAACTTATCAGTGGTCAAACCAATCACAAAGCGCCAAGTGTCGTATAATATTTGTAATTTTAATTTATATGGTAATTAATTAAAATTATTAAAAATACATCCTACATTATACATACAATCAAATACGCTATACATATGTAGTTAGTTGTCCCCGTATTATTCTAATTCACGAAATAACTCGATATTCATTGTCTTCATCCATCTCCAACAAAAACTTTGTAGAATTTTATATTAATTGGTCCATCGATTCCGCCAAGTTTTCCTTGTCACAAAAGTCCACCTAGTATTTACATATGTTGCTCTTTATTCAAACCACCATTAGAGAGTCAGATTTTTGATTATATGGTTCAAATCATTATTTTTTCAAAATTAGATGCAAGATTCTCATTTAATCGTTATGGATAGTCACATTTGATGTTTTCTCCCGGTCTTTTTGCAAGGTCTCAATTCAATGTTCTTACGTTCTTACGTACATTTCATTAATGAAACCGCAAATGAAGAAGACGAAGTGGGGTGGGGGTGGATATGTCCATAAATCATGTGGTATATGACCTACTCTAGAGAAAGAGAGTCCCTTGTCTTCATTTATAATTGTTGTAGGCATTCATCTTAAAGGAGTTGTGGCATTACCATATGTATATGATAATAGGTATTTTTTGGTTGCAAAGTAAATTTTGATTGACAGGCTCTGTTTTAATTAACTTAGGTACAAACACGTTGCAAAACATATTGAAACACAACATATATCTAAGAAGGTTAGTTTGAAAGGTTACTTAATAACTTTTATAGATTATGATGTTAATGTTATAATTTTATTACGCAAAAAAGAATGCCATGTCCCGCAACAAGCATTGGAGTGGTCCTAGTTCAACACAACAACTACTTATAGCCTTAATAGTGGTACTAACTTATATTGCCTATTGGGTAATTGTAATGTGGCGTGTGAACTTCAAAACGATTGTTATCAATTCAATTATACAATTAAAGTGTGTGAATTTAAGTAGAGCATCATTAGAATCGAGAACAGCGAATGCAAGTTGAATCATTTGCCGAACTCAAATACAGAGTACGTACATATTATCTCATATAGCTAGCTTACTTGAGCTAATGTTCAATTCTTAACTCAATAAGGCTTTCTTATGTTGGCCATCACCAAAAGCTGATTTGGAGTTTCACATGACGAATTGTAATCCTCTTCTCCGTGGTATTATGGTAATATACCAATATGCCAACACTTGGTTGAAGATTGCCTATAGTTTTGTGTCATGGCAATGCCCTGTAACATGATTGGTAACGAGTCAAAACTACAATGAATACTTACTTTCAGTTGTCCCTCTCAACGCCTTCCATTTCCGATCCCACCAACCATCCCTACTTCATCATCTTCATTACACGCAAAACTGAACACCATGAACAGACCACCCATCTTTTACGGAAGAATTACAGCATTATAAAGAATTCGTATCCAGTTTAAAGTAATGTATAGTTACGTTATAAAAACAAAATTCCGCTAGATTGCGTCAATGGTGAATAATAATCCGATGAGTTTATGCAAAATCTGGCTACTATACATATTCGAGAAGACAGGAGCTTTTGGAAAATTATGGAATTATAAAACTAAAATTCTGCAATTTTTTGGTCTCTAACCTTCAACCATGGTTGAAGAGCCATTGAAGGCGGATGGAGCTTTAATGTAGAAGACCAACGATTTACCACTCTGTAACTTGTATAAATGTGTATAAATACATATACAATATACTACTCTGTATTTTAAATAATACATTCTATATACATTAAATTATAAAATACTCTAAATAACGAAATACTTATTTTACAAAAATACTATACGACACTTGGCGCTTTGTGATTTGTTTGACCACCATTGGCTTTGGTGGTTAGTTTTTAGCTAACCATAGAAGAATTTTCACTTTTTAAGACTTTCTTTGTAGGTTTGTAGTATGCTATTTTGCATACAATGTATCCATATAATACCCTGGACAATGTCTGGGCTACAATCAAGTTCTTAATATTAAGAGTTTAAAATAAGAAAGCATTTATATACACCATAGTTTAAAAACATACTAATTTTCTTTAAATCTTTTACGAATTCGATTATATAAATTATATTGCAGCTCAATTCTACATAGGTTCATAACCAACTAGATGTTCATCATCTTAAATTGTAAAATAACTGTGTAATACTCATATGTTGCAAAGCTTACAAATTTAAAATTGATTAGTAATATTCAATATAGGCTAATTATTTTTAAATTTTGATGTTTATTCAAAATTAGATTTGTAAATTATTCGTATTTTCTAAAGTAAACATATACATAGTAATAAATTATAGTATTGCACGTATAATTAATTTTAGAAAATGTTTATACTTTGTTCTCCATAGTAATAACTAAGGTGTAAATTATTATAACAAACATAAATTATTACTATTTTTTTATTTATGTACTCAACAAAAACAAAATTTTTCATTTCATGTACTCAATTAAAATATATTTATTTATTTAGATAAATCAATAAATATTTTATCTCTCACAAAAAATTACCAATTTGTTAAAACTTTTTTTTCAAAAAAAGTGGTAATATATATTTCGTACTAAATTATAGTGCATTAATTTTTTTTCTTATGTGGCATTCATATCTATTACTTTTAAACATATTTATTATCATGAATACTATTTATCTAATTTACTTACGTAGCATGTGAATTATATAAATCGAAAAGAAATTATAACACCATGTTTGTTACAATTGTACACTATAATAAAATTTATTCCTATTGTTTAAACAGTATCGACGTATCGTATATTATCATTTTATTCCTCTTAAATTAACAACACATTATTGGAATATTTTTGCAATATTGTCATAATTATTATATAATCTCAACATATAAATTTATATTAATAATATTTTTTTTATATTTTAATATTATATCTTTACTAAATTTATCTTATCTGAATTTGTACAAATATTTTATGTTAATTTAGCATCTCTAATATCATTGGCTAAATTTTCTTAAGAGGCATTTCATATCTATTACTCTGTAGTTTTTGTACAAATATATCATCTTTAATATGATTCATCTTATTTATATATGTGGAATGAAAATTATTTAAATCAAAAATAAAGAAATTAATTATGAGTAGATAAAATCTTATGTGTCGCTTACTCGCTTTGATGCTCCCCAATTATTTTACTTTACATAGGTTACATATTAATTATAAAAATAAAAAAAAAACTATGTTGATGATTTTTATTATTATTGTCGTGTCTTTCAAAAGTTGTTTGTGGTAAAACTTAAAATATAATAAAACTCTCTCTGTTCCTCAAAGATCTTGCCAAACACTATTCATGGTTAAAATTTGGTTAGTAATAAAATATTAGGTAGTAGGCCAAAAAGCAAATTAGATTGAAAAGAGAAAGAATAAATTGTAGGATGATTGGTTAATGGGATAATTAGCTCCACTTTATGGTCTCCACATGCATGTAATGTAAAAAATATATAGCATGTTCAAGAATAGAATAAAGTTGAAGTGACGGGAACTTTGAACATCCAAAATTGATACAAGTATAGGTGCATCTAAGGTTGGAATTTGCATGTGCATGGTCACACAAACCTAGCATGGCACGCAAATTAAGGGAAAGAAATGGTAGAAGACTTTCGTTGTAGTACTTTAATAAAAGCTTTAATTAGCTATTATCACGGTGGCAGTAATACTTTAGTTTTTCCTAGATTAGTAATAGTATTTTTATTAAATGCTTCTGGAAATAGTTGGGAATTTCTAGGGTTTTACACTAGTATTAGAGGTAGGAATAGATTTTGAAAGTAAAATAATATAAATGCCATTAATGAAAAAGAAAGATGGAAAATAGTTGTAGGAGTATTTGAATAAGTACATGACTTATTCTCAATCTATTCCAAATTATATTCCCGAGCTATGCCAAATATGGAATTGAGAATTATTCATCTATTCTCACTCATCTATTCTCATTCCCACTCCCACCCTCTATTCCATGAATTCTTATTCCCACTTGTCAAACGCCCCACAAGTATATGGTCTACCCTTTGGCTAACTTAGCATAAGCGACCCAAAAAATCCTAAAAGAAAAAAAATCAAATGAACATTTAATTTGAACCAAAAACTCAAACAAATACTCCGTACTTTAATTAAACAACTACATATCTTAAATAACAATTATCTTATATTTATTTTGTCGAATTTAACCAAAAAACCTAGATCTAGGGTTTTCATGGTCAAATTTAACCAAAAAAAAAACAAGATTTTTAATTTATGATTGTATGATTTGTTGTGTTATAATAATTAGTGTCTATTTTGTATTTTGATAACAAAAAAAAAAGTGAATTAGAATCAGAAGAAGAAGAAGAAGACAGAAAAAGGAGAAAGAAGAAAGAAGAAGACAGAAAAAGGTGGAAGAAAGAAAGAAAGAAAGGGAAAAAAAAGATAAAAAGAAAAAGACAAAAAGAGGAAGACAAATTGAAAAAACGGAGGAGGAAGAAAGATAAAGGGGAAAGAAAGAAAGAAAGAAAGGGAAAATGGAGCGAGAAAGAGAAAGTGGGGTTTTTTTTTTATACCAGGATGTAAGGTTAACCCTTTTTTTGACCTAATCCCATTTGTGACGGATTCAATTCCATCGCACAGTTTGTCGCAAATTCCATCGGAAAGTTCGTCTACCAAAAACAGTCAAACTTGAGTAAATTTTTTCAAATTTTGTCGAAATTGTATAAAATCCTTGAAAATCTAGACATTTCCGATGAAAATAAAATTCGATCGGATAGGTTCCATCGAAAGTCGATGTTTTTATTGTAGTGAGACTTTCTAAATTTTAAAAATGTTATATAGGCAAGTGATGTATCAAATAAAATTCTAACAAAAATAAATTATATTTTTTGCACATATATATGCCTAGTACATAACTTTCTTCATATTATTTAATATAATAGTTATAACCCTACCAGTTTAATATATAATTAAATAGGATGAGTTAGGGTATGATTGAGTTTTTCAACCTGTTGAATAAATGGGCTGTGCTTGGGTTATCCAGATTCGACCTAACTTGTTTACCATCAACTTGAACCCGAAAACTAGTTGACATGAGCCGCCAACCAATCTTATTAAATAATTTAAATGTTTTCTTGGCTTTCAAGCTTGGAATGTAAGTCCTCCAAATCTCAAATCTTGCCCTCTCATTAATAAATCGATTTATAAATAAAAATAAAACAACATTATGATTAATGCGTAACTGCCAATCTTTAAGCTAAAAAAAAAAGAACAACTTCGACCTTTACTTAACTACCCCATAATTCAATTAAAAAAGTAAATCGTTATTTCACATAAAAAAAAAAAAAACTAACCCCATATTTTCTTTAAACAACTACCCCATATCAAAGTATCAAACACATGCACCCAATCATCACCATTCACCATTTATCAAAATTGATCATTACCCCTTCAGCCTACAAAATACCCAAAAAGAAAATACAAAATAATCTATTGCAATTGGCAATTGCTACACAAGTACAATGACATATTCTTACGATATATTGTGGATGTTGATATAGTAGTACTTTTACATTAAAGTCTGCTGCAATGGAATAATTTATTCAATATTAGTGAAAACACAAAGAATCGATTCACATTTGTTGAACATGCATGTTTGAAATTAGAGGTAAACTACTTCCAAATTGGTAACATTTCTTTTCATTCTGATTTTAATTTCTTCAATTGTGAGCATCAATGGTTATAAGTGTACGAGAAAAATAGAAAATAGTTTAGCTTGATTACCTATTATCAATTATACTTTTAGTGGTTTATTGTTATTATGAAAAGCAACTTTCAACTATGACATTGTTTTTCCAATTTTCACCATCAAATTTAACCTATTTTTGGTATTTCATAATGTTGGAAAATTGATCATAATAATCCTACCTTTCACATATGTGAAAATAACATTCTCACCTTTTGATCATCTCACAATAGTTCCACCTTTCTACATTATTCTCTTTTATTGGTCCTTACCGGTTAGCAATTTAATTAATAGGTAAATTTAACACGTGTCATTACGTGATTGGTGGAGTGTTTTATTATTAATCATTTTTTTTAAATCTAACAAAAACCCCACCCTCTCTCACACTTTCTCTGCTCCTCACCCCCTTTTGTGCCCTCCCTCATGGAACCACCACCACCACCTCACCTCCTCCCACCACCAACTCGACCACCACCACCTTAACTCCTCCCCCGCTCACTCGACCACCTATCTTCTTCTTCATCCTCTTTCACTTCATCATCATCATCTTCTTCAATTCTTCTTCTCAAAAACCCAGAAAAAAACCCTCTCTTCAATGGCAACAACCACCGGAACAACACTACCTTCATCTTCTCTCTCCTCCCACCTCTGTCATTTCTCTCTCTACCCAACTCCAACCCCAACACCACACCCTTTCTTTCCCTCTCTCCTCCTCCAAAACCCCTTCTTCCTCCTTCCTTTCTCTCCCCTTCTCTCAAACACCTCATACCCACCTTTAATGCAATCATCTTCAACCTTCACATTCTCTTCTTTTCTGCTCGAATTTGGGACTTGGATTGGGTGTTCGAATTAATTATTTTGATTGGGGTTACTAGTTATTGGTGGTGGCAGTGTTGGAGGTTAGTGGGTGGTTGCCCGTGTAGGTTGGCCATAAGAATTTGAGTAAGTCAATGGTCGGGTGGATGCATGGGGCTCGTTTGTCGTGAGGCTCAAAATTTTGGGTGATGGTTGGTTTTTTAGGTAGGGTTCGAGTGGTGTAGGTGGTTGTGGTGGCAGTTGGGAAGTGGTGTAGATGGTTGTGGTGACAGTTAGGAGGTGGTTGTGGCGACAGTTATGGTGGTGTAGGTGGTTTACTGGTTGTTATTGCAAACAAAAACAAAGGAGGAAATTTTAATTATTTTATTTGTTTAAATCAGATTTATTAATGTAGAAAAAATGAAAAAAATGGAATAAGGTGACCTGAACTTCAAGTCACCGGTAAAAAGGGCCAATAAAAGAAAACAATGTAGAAAGGTGGGACTGTTGTGTGATAATCAAAAGGTAGGACTGTTATTTTCAAATGCGTGAAAAAGTGGGATTATTAGAATCAATTTTTCCTATAATGTTTGAAAAAATCCTCTCAAGATATATCTTTGTGACATTACAATGTTCCCGTGCATTTGCACGGGGCCACTTTAGTCCTATTTAAAAAAAAATATTCATGGGCGTAGGTCCCCACCAATGTGGGATGAACAAAAAACTACCAAACATTTAGTTAGGAGTGTACTTACAACATAAATAGCTCTTAAAAATAATTATTAAAAAGAGAAATAAATGCTATAAATGACAAATGTCCACATATGTCATTTCACGCAATTAGTACATAAAACATTTCAACAATTATCATAGTTTTAGCAACGCATTTAGATAATTACTATCGCTCAGGTTATTGGTTTTGGATTGGATGATCGCGAAGGTTATTAGTTTTGGAATAGATGATTGCGGAGGATATTGGTTATGAAATGAATGATCGGCATTGGATAACACTTTTTTTTTTTTTTTTTTTTTTTTTTTTTTGTTTTTAAATTTATATTTGAGGTTTTGGTATTATATGGAAGTAGGGTAAATGGCTAGAGTGGAGAATACTATAGCTATTTAAAAAAAATCCATTTACGATGGGCGTAAACAACACCGTTACAAATAATTATTTTTTTGGCTGGTCATATAATATTTGTAACGGATAAAAGATACTAGCTACCAGTTACAAAAAGCTTGTCATTCTGGAGGTAGATTTTCTATTGGTAACAAGTTGTAAAGTAAACCTATTACAGTTACTAGTAAGGTTGGAATGTACAAACTTTATTTGTAATTGTCATTTACTTTAGCCACTTACAAATAATAGATATATTTAACTCCAAATTTTAATATTTTGTAACTGAAAAGTCTTGAAACGCGTTACAAATAGTGTTCAATTAAATAAATGGACTTTTATTTGTAACGGCTGCATACGTAGCGTACTAAATTCGTTATAAAAAGCCCTATTTTTTCCATTACAAGTAGAGTTTTTTCCACTAGTGAATAAATAAAAAGATAGCTATCTTACCGCCAACTTCTAAAATCTTCTAGTTTTTATAGAAAGTAGAGCCATTGTTAATTTTCAAACATGAATAACACAATGTTTAAAGTGTTCAATTAAATACATGGAGTACAAATTTATTGACCAAAATGGAAACAAAGTAAAGAGACTAGACATGATGAATTGTAAATTAGAAGTACAAGAATTGCAATCTGAAGATGATAGATTCTAAACTAGATATAAGGAACTCCTAATAAGATAAGTGTCGAGTCCGGATGGAGACTAAGAGCCAGTAGCTAGTGACTTTTTCAACAGCAGAAAAAGCGAAGCTAGTTTGTTTGAGTAAAATTAGAAATTAGCTATGAATTATAAAGTGACGACAATAAAATTTGAACATGAGATAATTGCTTTTGAAGTTGATAATTATTGTTTGAATGAGCATGAGTATTGTATTAGAGATACTGAGTTACATTTGAATGAAATTAGAAATTGAGATGACTAATTATGGAATTGTGATGACAAATTTTTAACTCGTGTTTGTATTTTTGGACCCATTTAAACATAAGTTATTGTCATGTGGTATGCCGTTAAATTAAAACTAAATAAAAAACCAAATAAGCGTTCACTAAAATCGAAAGAAGCAACGTTGTAGAACAAAGACGTGTTCGTGCATGGTGGTCTTCTAAAGCGGCAGAGGAAAATGCACTGCTCATGGCGATTAAGCTGACTCATAGTCAAAGTTTTGAAAATATTATAGTTGAGTCTGATTCCCAAGTGTTTATCAATCATCTTTCCAAGGCCTTTTTTTATTTAACAGAGATTGATGCTATTCTAAATATATTCCCTTTTAGTTTAGATTTTAAGTTTTTGTCTTGTCTCAAGTAAAAAGGGTGGGGAATTTTACTGTCCATCACCTTGCTAAACTAGTGCTGTTTGGCATTCAACATACTTGAGTGAACTCATGTCTTATGAAGGTTCGTCCTTATGTACTTGATCTCATACTATTCATAGATTGATGCACCAAATCATCTTTCCTATCCAAAAAAAAGAAAAGAAAATAGTATTAATTGTCGATTTTGTTTACCTAGAATATATTGCTTAATTGATTGCTATAGGAATTAGATTCCCATAGAAATGTACTAAATATGTTTTATACTTTTATGGGAATAAACAAAGGAGGAATTAGCACGAATTGTTTAAATTTCATGTATGTATTTGGATGATGAGGAGAGTTAAATAATTTAATTCCAACTTTTCCAATTTGCCAACTAAGTTACTCATTACACAAAATGCAATTCATGAAAACATTCATAAATATTGATTGCAACCAAACAATACATCTATCTATGCTACGTATTAAAGTCAACTCTTAAATTTAGTTGAAAACTCTATTTTCCTTTTGACCCTTTATAAATAGTACAAATCATAGGTTACCACTTTTACACATCACTATTTAAAAAATCCTTAAAAAAATTTAAATTTAGGATAATAACATTTTTTTTTGGGGTGATAAAGAGCCACAAGGATAATAGGGTGAGAATCGATCCAAGATCTCCTAACACATTGTGAGTTAGATAACTATATTCAATATGAGATAGTTTGCTAAAAAGTTATGGAATACACAATTCACACCTATTATTTTAACATAGGTGCTTAACTATATAACTCCCTCCGAGCCTCTTATCTCACCCCCTCTGTTCATTCCATTATTTTAGTATGTATCGTCTAGTGCATTTATAAAACAATCACATATTCACATTAGCGTTTTGCTATATGCAAGCAAAAAATTTACACAAAATACTAAGGCTCTGTTCTCTTCACGGGATTTGGCTGGAATGGAATGGAACGGAATGGAATGGATTGAATTGGAATGGATGGGATTAGAATGGATTAGAATGGATTATCGGGATTAGAATGAATTAGAATGAATTGCCGGGATTAGAATGGATTAGAATGGATTGCCGGGATTAGAATGGATTAGAATGGATTGCCGGGATTATTATTATCATTAGTTATTAATATTTTGTAACAATGGTAATTATTTTTTAACATTGAAATTATTATTATTATTATTATTATTTCCAAATAAAAAAAATTGCCTGTTGATTTCAGCTTAATTTCAATTTGATTCGATTCGGCTCTAATCAATTCAGGTCAGTTTAGTTCCAATCAATTTGTCGTCAAATAGTTTGAAAAGATAATGAAATGACATTGTTCATTGCATGAACAGGCAAGTACTATTTTGTGGACTCTGGATATCCAAATACAACGGGATACTTGAGTCCATATCTTGAAAGAGGCGTGAGACTTCACACTCCTGAATTTCAAAATGGTGGTCCTCCAGATGGAAAATTAGAGAATTTTAATTACCGACATTCGTCATTACGCAATGCAGTTGAAAGATTTTTTGGAGTATTGAAAAAAAGGTGAAATTTTTAAGAATGATGCCACAAATGGAAGAAACGTATCAATTGGCTATAATTGTGGCAACATGCACTTTACATAATTTCATTCGATTAGACAAGTTAGGGATTCCAATTTCTCATGGTCCTTAAAATATTGAATGTGTAGCTGATTTAGATTTCATTAATTTGACACGAACAATGTTAATGCGAGACATTCGTGCAAATATTGCAGATGAAATATGGCAAGATGTGTGTGCTGGAAATATGAGGTTCCAAGATGATGATGATATAGAGGAGGAAGAAATATACGAGGATAATTGAAGCACTTCTTTATCTACTTGTTAGGATAAATATTGTATCTACAGTAAATTATTATGTAACAAAAATGTAGTAAAAAAAAAACAAATTTGTTATGATCATTATTGTGTCGTAAAGATTTAAATTTTCAAGAGTTTAATTAAAAATTTAATTTTAATTAAGATTTAAATTTTCAAGAATATATTGTCGGGATTAGAATGGATTGCCGGGATTAGAATGGATTAGAATGGATTGCCAGGATTAGAATGGATTAGAATGAATTGTCGGGATTAGAATGGATTGGAATGGATGACCCGGGAATGGAATGGATGACCCGGGAATGGAATGGATTGAAATGGAATGAAATGGATCAGGATTATGATCCCGTGAAGAGAACAAAGCCTAAATTGCAATTGTTATTCCATGTTAATGCATATTTTATCTAGTACTAGTACTCCTATTCAATTAGTGAGTACAATTATATCATAATCAAGTGGGTCCCACCAAAAAAAACATAAACAACCCTAATCCAAAAACTAATTATTGGTAGTAGACTAGTAGTACTACTACTTCTCTTCTATCTATCTGCAAGTGAGACATGTTTGGCATTTTATTTGATTTTTTTTTTTTCGTCACAAAATTTCCTTCTTCATTCATTCCTTTTTGTTTTTATCTCTCTCTCTTCCACTAGACCAACTTTTTCGACACTTTTTCAACCACATTTCGTCACTTTTATCTCCTTTTTCACGAGCTCTCTATGAAAAAATGGCGGAAGAAGTTCCAATACTTAAAAAGCGTCGTATATTAACATTTGTCTCTTATTCACTCTTTGTATAAAAATTCTCTCACAAGAAGTATCAATTAAAGCGCAAAATTCCTCTCTTTATCTTTTGTCGGTGCATCAATTTCTTCTTTTTGGATCTATTTATCTAATTACATTGTTATGAACTCAATGTCTTCGCAAATTTGGTTCAATTTCCATCAATTGGATCATTTTCGACTCTAATTCGGGTCGAATCCTCGGGTATGGAGGATGTTTAGCTGAAACTCAAGAAAGCTAAATTTGTTTTTTAGTTTTTTTTAGGGTTTTTAGATTAGATTAGGTTAACAATGGAGGATATTGGATTAGTTCAACAAGGTTGGAAATGGGCGCAATCACAGAAACATGTGTTTTCGCTTGCTCGAACAACTGCTAGTTGTTTGAGAGATAAGGTTTGGGTTGCAATCGATCAACATTGGCCAAATGTGTGTAATGCGTGGAAGAATTTGTGTCGATTCTTGGTATTAACAGTAATTTATTGGAAGGATAGCTTTTTTAGGGGATTTAAATCACTGATTGAGTTGCAATCCGCCGCGTTGTTGGTGATCATGTGGAGTTGTTTTTTGAGCTTGACTTCGATCTCGTGTTTAGTTTATGTCTTGATTAGTATGGTGAGTTGTGGATTTGGTTTATTTTTCGCGGTTTAATTGCATTGTTTCTTTGTTGTTTGTATAATTTTTATTTGGAAGATTTGATATTTGTTGTGACTGGTTATTATAATAGTAATTATTCATAAATTTTTGTGTAGCTTTGGTTGAGGTGTGATTCTTGTTTTGTGTGAATTGTGGTTTGAATTGTTTGATTGCTTGAATTTTGTTCGGGTGGAGTTGAGGTGATCTTAGTTGCTTTTTGAGGGCAGTTGTTGATAATATACTAGATTGATTACCTACCTGGTGAAACCTTATTCATCATCATCATAATCAAAGCATTAATCCCAAAAAATGGGGTCAATTGCATGAACCATCTTATCATCAAAAGTTATAAAAAAAAAATTCTTTCTTCCAATCATTCTTACTCAACGCCAAATAAGGTTGTAAACCCAACCACCTTGCCATGCCCTTTTGATCTATTTCTATCAAAGTCATCTTTTGTCTTTTCCTACATCTTCTAGAGATTCTTGTTATCCCATCCCTTTATCGTCTTAAATTATGCATGTCTTGATCTTCTTTCCACATGCCCAAACTATGGGCTACTCTAACTTTCTTCCGTCTACATTTCTTATTTTGTCCCTCAAAGTGTTACACATCCACGTCAACATAAACATTTTTGGTATACCCAACTTCTTAATGTGATCCTTCTTAGTTGCCCAACATTTTGACCCATTTAGTAATGTAGGCCTTACCATGGACCTATAAAACTATCTTCATAGCCTCATGGGCACGTTTCGATGGGTTACATCTTAGTAAATATCTCCATGAGTCCATTCCTTTGCAAAATTAATCCAAGGTAGTTAAACCACTCACTAATCGGTAGTTCTTTAACATCGAAGTTACCACTTCTTTGTTGGTTCACCTCTAAGAACTAAATTGGCATTCCATGTATTCGGTTTTACTCCGTCTTAATCTAATCCATGGGTTTCTAATTTATGTCTCCATATCATTAACCCAGGATCTAGTTTCATCTTCCAACACCATATCATTTGCAAGTAATAGACACCATGATACCTCTTCTTATATGGACTTTATCACCTCACCCAAAATCTTACAAATAGAAAAGGGCTCAAAGCGGACCCTTGGCCTTGTTGTAGATCAAAAGTAATAGTAAATAAGTAAAATCAAGTGTAACTCCTCTAAAGTCTTGACGTTTGTTGTTACACCTCGATAAATATCCTCAATTAGGTCAATATACATAGGTTCGTTTGGTTCAACAATGAGAAAGGTAATGAATTTAATAAAGGGAAACAAGGTGAATGGAATTAAAAACGCTAAGTCTAGTAAGGGAATTAATGCCCCGAAAATCCACCTTACAAAGTACAAACCACCTCTTTCCTCTAGCCACCATAACCCCCCCCAACCCCCCCCCCCCACCTCTTTCCTGTAGCCACCGTAACCCCCCCTCCCCCCCCCCCCCCCCCCCCCCCCCACACACACACACACACACACACAAATAATGGCCCAACTTCGACTGCCGTCTCGTTCCCCTTACCCCTAAACCACATACCAACGCCTAAGGTCAAACAAGGGATAAGGAATGGGAATGGAAATACCTAGGGGTAAGGTGATTAGGAATCAACTTGGAAGACTTTGGGGAATGGAGAAAAGGGTTGAACAAATAACATCAAAGGGAATAAGGGAATAAGGGAAATGGGTAGTTAATTCCCTTACTAAAGGGCATGCGGAAAATAAGGCCTATCAAACAACATCAAATGAAATAAGGGCTATTGATTCTCTTACTTTTTGATGAATGCCCCAACCAAACGACTCCTTAGTAGGTACTTAGGTTCTCCTTTCTTTTCCATTACCCACCAAAGCACCTTTCTTGGCACCTTATCATATGCCTTATTGATGACGATAATTTGTTGTTGATACACGTAAAGGGGATATTTTACACTTTCGTAAATTACCTTCATCATCATAATAATCAAAGCCTTAGTCTCGTAAGCTACTTAGAGAAAAGTTGGTCAATGTAGCTTGTTGTTTGTCATCAAAATAGCCATTCTAGATTGTATGCTTGTTGCTTTTTATATAGAAGGCACAAGGTGTGTTGTGATGATCCTGATAAGGATGTTGGAGTCAATGCATGACACGCTTGGTTAATGTGTGCATGTGTTTTTTATTTTTATCTTTTTTACGAAATGTGAAATTTGGAATATTCATTTGTATAAAATGATGTTTTGCTGAATGCGACTGAAGAAAATTAGATGTTAAAGTGTAGAGATCAATATTTTTCCGGACTGATGCATTTATTTTTCCTAAAGCGTCCATTGCACTTTAAGAAAACAAAATTATACTGACTTGGAATGTTAAATTTTTTGGCCCCTTTTACCTAAAGAAAAACCTGACTTGGATGGATGGGGTTAGAACTGCATACGAGTGAATGGAGGAGGAGAAGGAGGTCTTTTATGGATGATTACATTGGATGGATGATTGGGTCTTGCTGTCTTGAACCTTACCCCATGTTTTCAGGGTTAAGACTTTGATTTTATTTTTGTTGTTGCTGCTGCTTTAGATTACCTCATTGTTATTCAGACAATTCAGTACATTAGTACAGTGACTATGCCTGAATCCAGAGTGACTCTCCCTCTTTGTGCCTTAATCCCAGTGCTACAGACACCATTTACGACACACTTAATATTGCTATGTCATTGTTAGGGAATTTGGCTTTCGTTAGCAAAGTATCCTGATCACACAATTAGATTATAGAAGAGGATAGAACATATTCCTTGATATTTCAAGTGCAAGATGCAAACCTTTGACTTCTGTTATAGGTATAATTTGTCTTGATGAAATTTAGTGCTTCTGAGAAATTTGGGATTTTTGCTGGAGGATTTCCTTGGATGACTTGGTATTAGACATCCCGTATTATTTGAATTACTGTGACATACGTTTTGACTGTTATACGTTAAAGTTGTTATGCTTATTGTCTTTGAGCATGATATGGTTGCCAAATGATCATCTGAGTGAGTAGAACTATATTTGCTTTAAGTTAGGGAACGAGATATATTATTGATTACTGTGAGCCTCTGTTTGTTTTGATGGAAAACACTTTTCATAGAAAATGATTTTCTAAGAAAAATAATCTTCAATGGAAAAAAATTGTAAATGAAGTTTTTCTTTGTTTGTTTTGGTGGAAGAAAACTCATAGAGAAAAAGGAAATTGAAAGGAAAAAGGAAATAAAAGATGTAAGGAGAGGAATAATAGAGTAAGGAATAGGAAGGAAAATGTGGCATATCTTGTTCACAAAAGGTAAATGGGTTTTCTCTTTTAAAGAGAAGTTTTCCACCTTTGAGAAAATTAATTTCCATCACTTACCAAAACAAAGGAAACTGGGGAAATGATGGAAAATCATTTTCATGGAAAGTATTTTCCTCCAAAACAAATGGAGCCTGAAATCATTCCCACTTTTCCCTCTCCTTTCCCATGCAAGTTGCCAACAACTCTTTGTTTTATTTCGTCTATGTGTTTGTAAGTATTATCCAAATTTGCATAATGGAACTAAAAGAAAAGATGTCTTCCTTTCTGCTTTTGCATGATTTTATAAGGAAATGGATAACAAAGGGAAGAAAGAAAGGGGAAAAAATATTTTAGAATTTCTAGCATTTGAAAGGTATTCTGTTGGTATCAAGCTCATAAGTAAAATATGTTTTAGAAGCAATAACAATCACGAAAGTTGGCTGTGAACTAAAACTAAGGAGAATTAATTCGTTTGTTATCATATCATAAGTGAAATATTTTTAGAAGCAACAACAGTCATGGAAGTTGATTGTGAGCTGAAACTAAGTTTTAGAAAGCATGCCTTAGTGCAGGCATAAACAAGTTTGATACTTGACATTGTCATTCAAAAGCGCCTCTTGTCAGGCTTGAGGCCTGTGCAGCCTTGTGTTTTTGCCACTATTTTTTAGAGTTATGTGAGAAAGAGACTAGTTGTGTGAGAAAGAGACTAGTTGTGAGTAATTTAAACAAAAAACCTAAAGTTCATGAATCAAACGCTGCCTAGGCTGTAATAAGGAGGGAATGCGGATTTGTCAAGCACACACAGTAAAAAGTATTCAAATTCTACCAATGGGACTAACGTAGATTGATCAGATATTGGCCTTGTATAAATTGTAGCTTGGAACCTTTTGACAATCTTTCAGGGAAAAAAAAAAATGTACCATCCAGAACATGGGTATCACTGGACACTCGTGAGTTATAGATGCTTGGGTAGACCAGGTGTTGGCTTTCTTTGAACCATGATTCCCATTGGAGCTTGCCTAAACCTGACAAGGCCTGGTCAGTTGAATGAATACATATCAGTCCTTGACATATGTATATCATGCTTTTGATTGCTCCTGATTGTCAGTGATTAATTTAACAGATTCCTATTTGTTTATACTTTTATGGTCACTTATTACTGCAGATAGTTGTGTAGGTCAGGGAATGTTATCCTTTAGGTTTCTTTTACCTGGTTGTTTTATAAAGCACCTGAAATCTTGATATCTTAGAGAGTTAGAGTTGTGGCGGTTTGAATATATATTACATCCAGGATAATGTCAAATACCGGATGACATAATTCAGTGAATTACTGATTTACCTTTTTTTTATACTCGTATTACATGCCGACGACCTACCGGCTATACATGGTATCCTTTCGGCTCCTATTATGTGCCAGCTCAATAGTTGGAGTTGGAATTGGAATGATTGTGCTTTTATCTCTTCTATATGCTCTTAATCAATTAATTTTCCTCTTTTATTGAACCCTTGGTAATCCATTGTAGCTTATGAAGTGGTGGCTGTCTTGTATTACATAGAGCCATAGAGTTGATTAGGAGTCTGCTAAATTGAAAAGTATCAATCTCAGGCATAGTGTGGTTGTTTGTAATGCGCTTGCCAAATATGAGTTTTATAATTTCATATACTACTTCTGCTCTAAATTTAATTGCATCATTTGCTAAAAATAGATGCTACAAGTTATTTGCAACAAATGTTTTCTTTCCCTTTTTACTTGTCATTTCTCTCAATCTCTCTCCTCATTACACACAACTTTAAGTTTCTCTCTCCATTTACCACTCAAACGAATGTTTCCTAGATATTGATGGATTTCATATTGTTGCAAATAAATTGGAACAAAGGTAGTAATACTTCTAAAACCCTTGCTTCATTTGTAGCCAGACCTTGCCTGCCAACTTTTAGTAATGTAATAGTGCTTTATGTGCTGGAATTGAAATAACTAGCAGATCTTTTGGTTCCATGTTGGATGACACATCCCAACATTGTTTCGTTCTTTTCCAATGTTATTTATTGCAGAGGGTTGTCATGATGGTTTGTTACAAAAAGCGCCATTGCTTGATTGAAGTTATTTATATAGACCTGTTTGCCTTTTATTTATTTTAGTTTCCTGTGTGCTTTTTTTCTGTGACCTGATTAATGAGTGAAAAGGGGACTTAGGGAATAAATAATTAGTTTGTTATTAGAGTATTGGAGAACAAGCTAGAAGTAAGTTAGTGGTACTTTCTATATATTGGAGCAAATTAGGAAGGAGAAGAAAATCTTGAATATTGTTGAGAGTTGTGTTGGGAGAGAATCAAGCCTCTCGAAAGCTTAAATATCATTTACATTTTACGTATTCTTCATTATAATTGTTATCAATCATCTTCATTTCCTTGTGATCGCCATTACAGTTCCTTTATCTACTGTTTTGAGTGTTTGAGCTATGTCAAATTATAGTAATTTCATGGTTACCAACAGCTTTCCTTAAGACATTCGAATTATAATTATATATATATATGTATATGTATATGTATGTATGTATGTATGTATGTATATATATATATTTTAAGATAATGTTTTATTTGCGGCATTAAGTCGTTCTTCTTTTACTTTTTTCTTATTCAATTACCAACTTTATCCTGAGCCGCTAGACTCCGGATCCTCCTACCACGTAATTTGAGACTGACGCACTTGATTGTGTATTAAATTTTCAGGTAGCGGCTGGAGCTGCTGTTCAATATTTGGGCTACACTCCTGGAATTTTTATTGTAGGGTTGTTTGCCATTTTAATTTTATGGATGTATGCTAATTTTTGGATTACGGGAATATTGTTCGTAATTGGAGGTAAATATTGCATTCTTTCATATCTGCTTTATTTTGGTGTGTAAGGAAATTGATTGGCTGGTCTTAGTTCTTCTTTGATCTTCCATTTTAAAAATTTTGGGTTACTTATGGCGTACTACCTCTGTGTTTTTTTTTATTAGATGCAACATTTGCATCTGGCACAGAGATTTAGCAGCTGTAATTTGACTGTTTTACCGCTGTGCTGCTTTTGTAATTCCATCCACCGCCCTCTAATTCTAACCAGTAAACACCAACCGGCTCACCTGCCCTACCACTATCACTACCACCACCACCACCATCCACAACCAACCACCAGTCACCCTTCCACCACCAGATTTGTGTGCATTTCAACACCAACCACCGACTTCGAAGCAATCCACCATCAAATTCGTCATCCAGCAACTTTGAACCGAGCAACCACCTAATCGAGCTCATTTGGGTCAAGATCTTGTGATTATGGGTTTATGTTAGTGGTAGATGGTCAAATGTGATGTGGATAGGTCGAATCCTGGGTTTGTGGTGTGTGGTAATTTACGGAAAAGAGGGACCGAAGTTGGGAGTTGATGGGTTTGCGTTAATAGTTGTGGGTCGAATTGGAGGTATGTTGGGTGTGGTGTTGGTGGGTGACAAAATTAAGGGTTGTGGTTGTGGGTAGAGATGGTGGTGGGCCTGGTGGCTGATGACATAGGATGGGTCAGTGGTGAGTAACAGATTAGAACATGGTTGTGGGTGACAAATCCAGGGTTTGTGGTGGTGGGAGGCAAAACAGAATGGGTCAGTGGCAGTGGTGGATGAAGCAGAGGTAGTGGGTTGGTGGTGGTGGTTGGAAAAGGTAAGAAGATGAAGGGTGATGATGGGTGATGCATATTGAACAAGGGTATAATATTCTTTCTAATGAATAAGTTTGCCAAACAAGGAAAAAATTAAAATTGTTGCAACTATTTCCAAATTGCCAAATATGGAAATTGTTGCATCTTAAAAAATGGAGGTAGTAATTATCAATTTGTCAGCTCAGTTAATGAAGCTAGTAAGTCCTGAGTAATTGGTTTTGGAGAAATTTTGTTTAATACCTCTAGCAAGTTACCAAGACAGTAAAATATTTGCTAATTTGATCTCAAACGGGCAAAAACATATTTTTACTAATTAGCTAATCTTTTTCCTTGGCAGCATCTTGTATAAAGCGATAGTAGAAAAGGTTATTGAGACGCTTAGCGGCTTAGCTGCCATTAATCAATGCTTTTAACAACCACAAAGACTTTAGTCTCAAACTCATTAATGCTTATGCAAAAACTTAATACTCTGTATTTGAATAATAATTTGGACATGTAATAGTTGTTTCCACTTTTTTAACTTCTAAGATATTCTACCTTTTGTGTATTCATTCTTGCTCTTGCTTTTGTCCTAAATAGGTTCTCAGTTTGTCAACTTCATTTTATAACGGCTTTGCCAAATTTTCTGCATAACCATTGTTTCTTGCTTCTGTTATGCAGGTTATTTGTTTTCCCTAAACCATGCACGATTGGTGGTTTTGATGGCAATGCTTTATTCTGTATATTGTGTGAAAGTACGTATAGGATTGGTTGGGCCATTCCTTTCAGTTAATCTTGCCTTTCTGTCGAATGATGCATTTAATTATCTATTGCAATGGTGTGACTCTCTAAATGAGCGTACACATTTTGAGGAGCACAAAGCATCTGAGACATTTACAGAGGATAACTTCTCAGGTGAATGCGAGTATTCAATTCCTTCCGATGAGTCTGAAGAGCAGTCGTCATCTGCTTCACCTGGCAAAACAGCCAGTAAAACAGCTAGTAGCACCACTAGTAGAACACCTTCTACTTCTACAACTGTACTGAAAAACCAGAAAGAAGCTTCTCCAAGTCAGGTGGTCAAAGAAGACATTAGTTCACTGACTGAAATGAGAAGAATACTAGGCTGTGGTAATCACTACGAAGCATTGGGGTTTCCCCGTCACAAGAAAATTGATGCTGCAATATTGAAAAAGGAATATAGAAAGAAGGTAGAAACTAAAACTAAATTCTTTGTTTGATACCTTGATTAGGCGGTTATTTAAATTTTAAATTTTTATTTCTCTTCTTGAGAATTGTGTGTTATTAGATGGATAATGAAAACCCATTTGCATTTGTCGGTATGTTATCCACATTTCTTCTTGCATTACTCTGATTTCCTGAACCTGTATGACATTTAATCTGCTGCCATGTATCCAAAATCTTTACTAAATGTCCAGTCTGATTAGATACTTTGAACGGGTGGCTTTCAACCAAATGATTATAATACGCGTGAATGCAAATTCTGCTGTCTTGATAGCAGTTAGATTTGTAAGTGGCTACTTATGTGAGCAATTGGCTCTCGGAAAGAGTATAATACACACTTCACTTAGTAGATGCATATCTTTTGCATCATAATTGTCTAAAGTATTTAATTTTTTGAAGATTGAAGCATTGTTTAGTTGACACTCTCTTGAATTCTTCATGGTATGTCATTTTGCATGCATTTTCTCATGTAAAACAAATTTTCTTTATTTGTCATTGCTTATAGTATGGAATGATAGAGTTGGATGTTGTTGACATTGCTGTACAATACATGTTAGGATGTACAGTGGAAGTTTTTCTTACACTTCACCTTCTCTAGTGTTTCCGTTAATGAGGAAGTGCCTGAATTTCTTGGATCTTGGAATATTCTTGTTGCCTACTCGATTTTTTTTTTATTGTACAGGCTATGCTTGTGCATCCTGATAAAAATATGGGCAGTCCACTAGCGAGTGAGTCATTCAAGAAGCTTCAGTGTGCTTATGAGGTAAGTAGTAAGGTTTTTATTCTAGATTAAGCTTTTGAATTTGAAATTTTAAGCCATTTTATGATATGGGTGTCATTGAACGTATATGTATCATTAGGAATATGTTTAATTTGGCAAGGGAAAAGTGTCTATTGTGTCTCTGCTACTTTGCAGCTTAGTAAATTATTTATTATAGGTACTTTCGGATTCTACAAAGAGAAGAGATTATGATGAGCAGCTCAGGAAGGAGGAATACAAAAATATATCCCAAAAGTCTCCTAGCACTTCAAATCAGGTAAATAATTTGACTTTTTTTATTGTTGTTGAACTAAGCAATTCTTGAGATTTGTTTAGGAGTATCTGCTGGATATTATGGTGAATATTTGATTATTGATTACTCTCTTAAGTATTTCATTATGCTGTTTCGGTAGGTAATTGTTAATTTTCTTTGTGTTTACTATTTCCCTAATTTTCTTAAAAGTTGATGCACAATTGGTGTGATTAATACAATAAGATGGTATTATGGTATAGCTCAATTATCACCCTGGTAATATCTCCTGTTTTCCACCAACACCACTGTAGTACTTGATGCTTGTATCTACAAACTATCATCGCCAACTAAATTCTGTCTCATCCAAGCCATAGAGGATCAATCTTTAGTTCATTATTGCAATTGTGACTTCCATTTTCTCTCTTCACATGTATATATATATATATATATATATATATTTTTTTTTTTTTTTTTGTGTGGACTCTTTATATAGTTTGGTTTTTGTAGATCTATGTGTTTGATAAGGAAATTGGAAAAACCATTGCCACCATTAATCTTGGTCTTTAATTTCGTACACATTGAAGTCATTAGGAACTGTCCGGTGGCAGTGTAGCATCAACATGATTGGTGGTTCCATATTGTTGATTATGGGAAGAGATCATAAAATGGATTTGATAAATTAAGTTTTGTGGAGGGCAATGAGCACCTTCAGCCAAATCTTTGGATAAGAAAAACTATACCCTTAACCATTCCCCCAGTAAAATCTTGCTCTTGTATTTTGCTCCTGTAATAAATACACTGATTCTGGGCCTTAGTTTTAAAAGGCGAGACGCACCCGAAGCCCAAAAGACAAGTGCACTTTGGGCTTCGTGCGTCTAGGTGCGCTTCTCGTGGGTCCAGGCCCTTTTTTTTGTTTTTTTTTGGTTTTCTGGATGGCAGTCAAGTAAGTTACTAAAAAAAACATATAACAACTTAAAAAATTAATAAAAGGCTTAAAGAAAGTAAAAACAAGTGAAGGAATGAAGGACAAGAAAATCAGGAAAAAAAAACAGAGCACAAATAAAATCAGAAAGAAAATGATGCATAAAAAACAGGAAAAAAATGGAATGAAGGACAAGAAAATCAGGGAAAAAAAACAGAGAACAAATAAAATCAGAAAATGATGCATAAAAAACAGGAAAAATATGATGTAAAAAAAAACAGAAGCAAAACCGCAAATTTTTTTATTATTTTTTTTTAAAGAAGCAGAAGAAAAAAGCAAGAGGAAAAAAAAAAGGAGAAAAAACAGGGAAAAAAAAGAAGTAGAAAACCTGAAAAAAAAGATTATAAAAACAAGAGGAAAAAAAGGAGAAAAAACAGAAGAAAAAGACAGAAAAGAAAAAACAAATGAAAAAGGAGAAAAAATAGAAAAAACAGAAAAAAATAAACAACTATCCTGAAATCTGGCGAGGCAGCCAAGCAACTCTAGGATGCTTGAGGTTTTCACTATTTTTCCTTCTCTTCTCTCTTTAAAAAATCAATTAATGTTGACTACCTCCCTCTCTCTCCTAACTCTAAAGAAAAACCTTAAAAACTAATATGTGAGTAATATGTGACTGCCTTCTAATTTTAAAAAGCCCCCAAAAGCCCGTGCTTTTGCGCTTCTGGCCTTCACCTTTTTATGCTTCACGTACCCGCCTGCGCTTCTGCCTTCTGAAGCGTTTTACCTAGCGCTTAGATGCGCCACACCTAGGCGCGCACTTTTACAACCAAGTTCTGGGCAATGCCTAAGAGACGGTTTGTTACCTTTTGATTTTCTATTTCCGTTTTCTGAAAACTTAATTTAAAATCATAGCAACCACATTTAGTTTTTATTTTTTTCTTTCCAATATTATACGTAACTTGGTCATATAGATGTCCATAATTCTAAGCTAATTTAACAAATTGTGTTCTTAAACAGTTAAACCAAAAATTGAAGGATTATTGCGACACTCTTTGATCCTAAATTATCAAAAAGTAAAAAAAGAAATAAATAAAATCTTATATTACTGTTATTAGGTATAGCAAATTGGGTAATTGCTGGGTCCAATTGTTATTTCCTTCTAGTAGTATACATCTAGGGGATGGAGGAGGAAAATTTATGTGGATGACCACATGGAATGATTGATTTTGGTTCATGTAGCCGACCCCAATTTTTGGGATTTAGGCTGTGATTGATTGATAGTAGTATACATCCCCAAGTGATGAGGTATGCTAGGAGGAAACAACTTCGAGTGACCATTGAGAAGTTTATTTATTTATTTTATATCATGGGAGTGTTTCATGGACAGTCTACTTTATTGTGGTAAATACAGGAAAATATTTGTATGTGAGCAAGAGGATGAAATTAAGATATTTCCTGAATACTAAGCGAAGTGCAAAATGTTTCATTGCTTTTGTTTGGCTATTTTTATGTGTCAGGATCCACGTGTAACCTTTAGTGTAGCCTAAGTATTGAGACTGAGCCCAGTCTGCTGTGGAAAAGAAGAGTAGCTTTTGCTAAGTGCTAACATGCTATCAACAGTAGTTCTCTTTATTCCGCCTTGCTAAAAACAACACAACTTTTATCTCTTGTCCATACGTCCATGCTCCATACATCAGCTCTTCACCTAAGCTGATGAATCAGTGTTCTTCCATTCTACTTGTATGCATTGGACATAATGACGTTTTATCCTATCGGTTAAGCTGTCCTTAACCTTTTGTTTTTCTCAGTATCAGTTATGTACCTTTGAGTTCTGGATTAGTCTCTATTTCCTTTAAGTTTTGGATTTGTTTCTCTTACCTATGGAGTTCTGTGTGCAAAGTGGGTTTCTTTGGTTCATTTCCTCTTTTCTTATTCAATAAAGAGGAACTCATTTTTTTTATTGTTTGGCATGATGTAGTCATTTATTAGAACCTAAATTTATGAATATCTATATTTAATTATTGAAAAAGACATTGCAAGACTTAATTTTGGTATCTGTAAATTTATGCACTTCTCTTTTTCTATTTTATATGTTTGGCCCCTTGGCCATCGTATATGCGGTTCCTTTGTGCCTTGTTGCTCTTGTAATATGAATTTTTTGGTTCATTATGAAAGGTTACTTTTGGTTGGACATTGTTAATGTCCATACTGTATAGGTTACTATTATCTGTACTAAATTACATGCAGTCATTTCTTACCCCTAGAAGACATTGTATGTCTGATGATATCTTTGGCCAATCAGGAAGCACGTGAGTTTTATTCTGAGGAGTCGAGGCGAATTCAATGCACAAAATGTGGCCACTCACACATATGGGTTTGTACTAATCGGTCAAAGGTCAAGGCACGATGGTGCCAGGTGCGTCTTTATATAATTTAGCATATTCTTATTTGTCTTCTCTTTATGTAGAGTTGTATCTGCTGCCAACTCTTGCATCAGTTATGCTTATGTTTATTGCTTTTGTCACAGGATTGTTGTCAGTATCATCAAGCTAAAGATGGAGATGGCTGGGTTGAATACAAAGGATCACTGGTCTTCAATGGACCTCAAAAGGTATGTGTAAACTCAAATTGCCATTGTCACTTTTCCATATTTTCTTGATTTGTTTAAACTAGATACTTAAAAGGAATTCTAGTAATTGTTTCAATTTCTCTTAGAGGCTCTACATCTCAGCTTAATTCTAAACTTGGGTTGAGCATGGTTTAATTGCTTAACTAGTATATTGGGGTGGACGATTTTCTGGGGCAATTACAATTATTAAATATGTTTTTTTTTTTTGTAATCTTTTCGCAATTTAATTTTATCTACTGTGACCTTTGAATAATAAAATTAAAAAACAGCTTCAGAGGAGTTAGGGATAAAAATAGTTATTTCAAAGGAATTGGTGCAAAAGAATTAGGGGCCATTTGGTTGAGGGGAATAATCAAAGGGAATGGAAATCAGTTGCCCCCATCCCCTCTGTTGTTGTTGTCCCCCCTCCCCCCTTTCTTTTCCATTCCCTTTCCCCCCATTTCACCCAACCACCTAACCCTAACCCCAACCACCTAACCCCAACCACCACACAAACCACCAAATCAACCACCCATCCACCCTCCTTCATTCCTCGCCGGCGCCGTTAACTGCCCACCATCGAAACCATCCTTTAAATCCTAACCACCCCAAAACAAAAACACACGGCACCCCCCTACAACTGCCTCTACCGCCCCGGAAACTGCCACCCACCATCTCGCCTCGCCCCCGCCGCCCCTCTTACCCCCTCTGCCGGCTTTTGTTCCCCCCCCCCCCCCCCAAAACCACCACCAAACAAAACCGTGTAGGGTTTCGTTTTGGGTGTTTTTTTTTGGGGGGGGGGGGTGGGGGGGCGTGGGTGGGTGGGTTCACAAGGCCCGGCCGAAGGGGGTAAGAGGGGAGGCGAGATGGTGGATGGCGGTTTCAGAGGCGGTTGTAGGGGGGTGGCGTGTGTTTTAATTTTGAGGTGGTTAGGGTTTGAAGGGTGGTTTCGGGGTGGCGGTGGGTAGTTGGCAGCGCGAGTGAGAGGTTAGGGAGGGTAGGTGGCTGGTTTGTGCGGTGGTCGGGTGGTGGTTTTGTAATAACCTTTTCATTCCATTTTTTTCAAAATAAATAACTAACTAAATCAAAGGTATTATCATTCCATTCTCCATCATTCCCATTCCCAAAGTCTTTTTCTTTCCCTTTGTCCAACCAAACGATCCCTTAAAATTGTTTGCCATCTAAAGGCTTATATAAGTTTTTATAGTTGCATCATATAGTTATAAGACAAGTAGACAACGTTATGTTTTACTTTGAAATATTAAGCATTGAAGTCGTAATGGATTAGTGGTTAAGGTCTCACATTTCATTTCAAATCATGTGTTAATTCCTCCCTCTCTCTCTCTCTCTCTCTTTCTATATATATATATGTTAGATGCTCAAGAAGAATGCTACATAGCACATACATTGGAAGCGCCACGTGTTGCCATTTCTTAATAGGAACACCTTTAACTATATTGTATAGATTCCTTGTGTTGGCGTGATCAAATCCTAGAATTTTCTTCTAGATAGTCTTTCTACAACTTGTAAAAAGTTCCATGGAATCTTCTTATTTCTTCATATTCATCTGATATGGTCAAATGGTGTCCCTGTAATATATAAAAATGCAAGCTTCTTTTTATGGTGATGAAAGTGAGGATCTTTTAGCATCAGATTGATGCTTAATTGATGCCGATACCCCACCAAAAAACAATTTAAATCATGACAAATTTTAACTTATTGTGTTTTATGTGAACTCAAAGAATAAATTTGATAGCGCGTTGAAACTGTAGCAATGACTTCAACTAAGACAATATATATATTTTTTCCTTTGTAATAACATGGCCTTGATCGTTTTCTGCTTTTTTGTTTATTCACTTCTCTTCATTAGTTCATTCACTTAGTAACAACCTTATATATGCAAACAGTACTAGTTTCTCTTATCATATGACCATTTTGATGTGAGACCTTGAAAATTTTATAGTCATCATTTTCAAATCTCAATATACTTGTGTGTTGAAGAGATTGGTCAATTTATTTGTTAAGCTTTTGTGTGTAGTTTGTTGGATATTTGGTAGTTTGGTACCCATACAAATATAAAATTCTAGACAAATTAAACAACCAGATCTTTCTACATACAATTTTTGTTTTTTTTTGTTTTTTATAGCAAAATCTATTTATTTCCATGAGCACAGTAGCACATTAATGTTTTCTTTTTTTTAGTGATTTGTGTTATTAGTTTTTGCTGCTAATTGAACTTTTAATGTTCTCTACTGGCAGATAGAAATCCCGCGTGCCTTTGTGTGTGCTGAAAGTAAGATATTTGATGTGTCAGAATGGGCTATTTGTCAGGTACTGTCATTCACTTTATACTCGTGCTGTTTTGGATCTAGTTATGTATACGTTATACTTTATAAAAATGGTGTAGCTTCTCTCACAAGTCACAATTTCACAGCTAAACGTCTGTAAGCTAGTGTGATGATTCAATGGCATTTTAATGTCTACTGTCAGATATCATAATAGCTTGAACCTCTCATTTCCAGGACTTGTAGTAATGGAAAGGGGTTTGAAGGTCTTGTTTTATGGCTATCACCATTATAATATTATGTCATAAGTATCATTATCTATATGTCCTATTTCCCATGTCTTTGCTCCAATTTCCTTTTGCGGGTATCCCAGTTTGTTGCTCCATATTATTTTCAAGGGGTATTAATATACTTTAAAAACATTAATTTTATAAGTACTTTAAAAAATGCTAGAAAAGAACAAAGGTACTACATTCTGTAAGGAGCGGTAAAACACTGTGCTCAACCCACATAGAGATAAAAATGGGGAAAGAGGGAGTAACTGACAGTTTTTTTTTTTTTTTTTCTTCTTTTAAATATAATATGAGGCTTTGCCATAATCAAAGAGAGAAGTTCAACTTAATGTAACAAATGACGATAATTGGATGAAAAGGTTCTGCTTAGTGTCCCTTTTTTGTTTTGATTTTTGCTTATTGAGCAATCAAAGAAGACTTGCATCAAGCAAATACGAGCTTAGATTAGAATGTCATGTGTTGCAATTTTTGATGTAGGGGTGCTTACCAAAAAAACAGAACAAAGGTACTGCATTCCGACATTTCGTAAGGAGTCTTAAACAGCTGCTCAACCCACATAGAGAAAAGAATTGGGATGGATGGAGTAATTAACAGAGTTTGTTTTTATAATGTTAGGCTTAGCCATAACCCATAATCATAGAGACAAGCACAACTTAATGTAACAAATGAGTGACTATAATTGGATGAAAAGGTTCTAGGTAATTTATTTTTTTCCCAGTGCTTGCTGAGCAATCAAAGAAGTTTATCAAGCAAATGCGAACTTAGATTATGTCATGCATTGCAATTTTTGATGTAGGGGTATTTTCCAACAATTGAAAAACAAAAAAACAATATTGATGTTATGTGTGTGTGTGTGTGGGGGGGGGGGGGGGGGGGGGGGGAGGGGTTGTGCACTGTACCAGTAGTGAAATTCCATGGGTTTGAACCACAAATGTGTATGACCCTACCCTTGTTTAGTGATGCATCTGTCATTTAGAACTGCACACTGATTCAAATAAAATGCAACTGACTAGTTTTTTGGTTTCTTGGTATTAAATTGAAATCATGTCACATGACACATGGTAGGAGTGTTAGTGACAGTAATCTGATACCAACACTAACAGTGTTCTGAGCATATGGTAAAGTGAACTCTGTTGATGCGGTCAGTCTCTAATTGGATAGAATTTTTATTGCAGGGGATGGCTTGTAGACCCAATACCCATCGACCAAGTTTTCATGTGAACATGGTTGGGTTGGAAAAGACAACTCGATCAAATTCGAGCAGATTCCCATGGGGTTTGGATGCAGAGATGATGGATGAAGATGAAGATGATTTTGAGGTTTGGCTTCAAGAGGCTCTTGCCTCTGGTCTGTTTTGCGAGACTTCAAAGCGACGAAAGACCTGGAGTCCTTTCAAATTAAACCAGAAAAAGAAACAATGGCGGCGGTCATCTTCAGGATTGACTTGAAACACATTTGAATCTGATGTTCTTTCATGGTTATTCTGCCCTGTTAACCAAAACACGATTGGTTATCAAATTTTGGCAACTTTGTCACTTAGGCAGTGGCAGTTCCTTGACCTCTGCAAACATCCGATGCAAAAAGATGGCCTTCGATTTGGGGTAGTGTTATGAAAAAAAATAGAGAATTGAGAGTTCCATTCTAGTATGAGTTTGACGTTCCGACATTGTAAATATGAATGTAATTTAATTCTATCGCAGCTTTGCTACTCATAGCAAGTATCAGTTTTGTTGCGTATAGGGATGTCAATGGAAAACCCAAACCGGAGCAGTATGTTGTTGGCCAACGCTGCCTGCCTGCCTGGTTATGCCCCACTGTACATTATTGAAATTGTAATAGATGATGTACTAGTTGGTTGTAATAAAATGAAAGGAAAAAAAAAAAAAGGACAAGAATTCTTCAGTAAAAAAAGGAGATCACTTATTATTTCCCAATCTTGCAAGATGTTGAAATTTGGGGCTTCATCGCCTTAAAAATTTCTTACGATAAGTGCGAGTTTTATTTTTATTTTATTTATAAATATTCTGGCCAATAAGGAGTATTACAACTTATATATGTAATACATATTAAAATACTAGCTAAAGACAACCTTGAGTTTGTTATGTGGTTATTCTTTTGATTTTTTCTAGACAGAATTTGCAACCGGAAATAAAGGCAAAATATGTTGAATTATTTAAAAAAAAAAAAATTGTTGAACTACATTCAACAAAAGAAAAAGCAAATAACAAGTTTCTTACCGTTTTATGGTAAGACTATCAACAATTTGTGGATGTTCTTTAACTATTGGATTCATTGATTTAGTTCATATGTTTTTTTGCCTAACGATCTAGTGGTTTTACCAAATAAGAGTGTATTATTTAAGTTTTTGAAGAAAGTTAATATACAAACCTGATAATGTTGGTAATTTGTAACCTTTTTATTTGAATATCGGTTTATATTGAACATCAAATTTGAATATTCGGCTTTTCAGAGCCTAAATATTCTCTTAAAACACCTTAATCGGCTGATTTATATGGGCATAGTACTTGAAAAGATGTAAACTATAATCGCGAATATTACAATAGAGAATAAGTCAATATTATAGTGGTACCATGTAGAATAAAAGTGCAAGTAGTGCTACCATATAGAAAAGTATATTTTAGAATAGTACCATATAAAATATAACCAAAAAATGTAAACTAAATTTACATTCAAAATCAAATACAAGTTATTGACATAAAATGGAGATCACCATCAAATTTGAGATATATTTTCTACATTTATATGATTAAATTTATTGCTTATTTTATTGGTTGCTTTTACTCCCTCCATTTTTTTAGTTGCTAGATTAGGGTTTTTGACACTATTCACTTTGTAACTTTGACTTATTTTGGTGCTTAATACGTAACGAAAAATATAGTCATATGAGATCTTGTTTGATTCGTCCCGATGTATATTTTTTGAATTATAATTTTTATTAATTTGTTTTATTATACCAAACTCGAGATATTAATTTTATAAGTTACATCTTGGGAGACCGAGGGAACATTATGTTCATATCAAATCAATCAAATGATGCATCAAATTGTTGCTGGCCTGATGTTGCTGCTAATTTAATTGTGTTTAGGTTTTGTTTTAAATTCGTTGAGTTACCTTGGCATGTATTTCACTTAGTTTGGTGTTTTTTTTTTTTTTATTTTGTTTGTAATTTTTTGGGTCATAATTCATCAAAATGCTTTCCATTCTCTTTTTGAATGAATGCCTTTAATTTTTAAAATAAGCATAGGAAATGGAATGGAAACAAATTAAGAGGGAAGAGGGGTAATATAAAGTGTTGCTCTTGTAAATTGTTTGGTATGATAAATGAATTGAAACAGTTATCATTAATCAGGGGCAGATCCAAAATTTAGATAATGGGTGGGCATAAATCGTACAATTATATTGCACAAACTAGCAACCTTAATCAAATAAAATTAAAAAAGATCTTAATTAAATTCATGAACAACAACACAAATACACAATTTGAAAAATAATCTAGAAAAGAAAAAAAAACCAAATCCAACAACCTTGCTATATTCATTCAAAATATCATACTCCTAATAATATAATTACCTTACAAAAAATCTAAAATAATCACAATCACTCTTAAAATCATATTTAACTCATACTCCTAAAATAATCGGAAGAAGAAAAAAGCTTAAATCACACAACTACTCCTAAACAACGACGAATATAGTCATGCATGATACGTTCATACTCTTATGCGATTGTTATTATTTTCTCTTCTTTTTGTCATACAAATATAAAGATGTCAAAATTTGTGTAAAGAACACGAACTTAAAAGAAAAGATAAAAAAGAATTTAAATAGAAAAAAACAATGTTGAAAAGTGCACTGCTTTTTTTTCTTCTTTTTTTTTTGGTAAAATGTAAGCTATTTTTTTTGGTAAAAGTGCACTTCTTAAATAGGGAAGGATGTACAAAAGTTGGTGAAAACTAAAAAGTGTAAAGACTGCAAACTTGTCTGTTTTCTAAGCATTGCTACCAAACATAACAAAAGTACTAGAGTGCTAAACCCAAAAAACCAAAGTTAGAGAGTGCTCAAGGAGCTTTGATCACGCGACTTCTACTACATTTGGGGTCAAAGTTACACAGCATCCTACCGTTGAGATGTCTATTGTTGTTGTGTATTTATGGTGCCCATATATATATATATATATATATATATATATATATAGAGAGAGAGAGAGAGAGGAGAGAGAGAGAGAGAGAGAGAGAGAGAGAGAGAGAGAGAGAGAGAGAGAGAGAGAGAGAGAGAGAGAGAGAGAGAGGACCACATCCTGTATTCGAAAGAATGTAAATATGCTTACAACCTTGTAAGGAGGGATTTATTGCTGGTTGTAGGCCAATCTTGGGTGTTAATGGTGCCCACCTTAAGGGAGTGTATCTTGGTATATTACTTACAACTATTGGAAAAGATGGTAACAACAATATCTTTCCAGTAGCTTGGGCTGTTGTCGAGGTAGAAAACACTGATACATGGAGTTGGTTCTTTCAACTGCTAAGGAATCGTTTATCAACAGATGTAGATAAAGTTATATGGGTGAGAGAGCTAGAAGACGAGGTTGCTTACATGTAAGATAAACAAAAAGGAATTCTTGAAGCTTTTACTACTGTATTGCCAAAAGCTAAAACTAGATACTATTGTAGACACATTTGGTCTAACTTTAAGAAGTAGTTTGAAGGTGAAATTTATAGACACCACTTTTGGAAGGCAGCAAGGGCATCCATAAAGGTATAATTTGTTGATGTTGTTTGTTTGCTATTTGTTATCTTTTTTCAATTCTGTCTTGGTTTCTCAACATTTGTGTTGTTTGTTTTTTTGACAGCATCACTTCAGGATGGAGATGGAAGGAAACAAGAAAATAGATATCAAAGCTTATAAGTATCTAATGGACATCCATATTGAGCACTAGTCAAGACATGCCTTCAAAACTAACTCAAAGTCTGGTATGCTCCTTAACAATTGCTGTGAGAGTTTCAATAATGTGGTGAGAGAAGCTAGGGCAAAACCTATTTTGCGGTTGCTGGAGTGGATTAGGAGGTATGTAATGAGTAGGTGGTGTGCAAAAGAGAGGGATTAAGTAAGTATGAGGGGACAATCATGCCAACAGTTGTAAAATTCATTAATAATAGGCTTGAATAGGTGTGTCGAATGAGGGTGAACCAGGTTGATTTAATGGAATTTGAAGTGGATCACGATTATGATACATTTGTTGTGAGTTTGGAAGATTGGACTTGTAGTTGTTATAAATGGAGCCTCATGGGAACACCTTGTTGGCATGCTCTTGCTTGTATTCAAAAGATGATATGAACTATGAAGAATTCATTCATCCAGGTTATCACATTTCTACTTATGCTGCAACCTATGCACCTGCATTTAAAGGCATGCCGGGAAGGCAGATGTGGGATTCCACACCATATCCCAAGCCATTGCCACCTCCTTATAGGGAAATGCCTGGTAGACCATCAACCAAAAAGAGGAAGAAGAAACCGGGTGAAGACAAAGAGAAGAAGGCAGTCCAGAGAAAAAAGAAGCAAAATCAGTGTAGCAAGTGTGGAGGGCTAGGTCACTACAAAAGTACATGGAAGAATCCAACGAGTGAGAAAGGCAAGGCCAAAGTATCAAGGGAAGTTGCCAATGCAAATGAGAGTTCCCATCTTCAACAAATGGCTTCCCAACATTCGGTGTCTAGCTCCGCACCACCAAACCTGTCTCAAGATTAGGTTCCAAGTGTAGATTTTAGATGAATATGATAATGTGTGGGTAGTGTTAGGTCAGGTTTATAATGTTATATTGGTCTTCTGAATCAAATTGAAAACTGCCAGTTTTATGTTTGTATGCTTAGTATACCTTTTGCATGTGATCATTGTCACTTGTTTGAATACTTAACATACCTGCTGAACAAGAAGTAGAATTAGGTGTTTGTATTATTGGATAATGTTTTGATAATAATCACATTTTAGTGTTTTTATAATGATGTCAGTTTTATGTTTGAATAATGTCTTGATTAGGGCTGTACAGAGAATGGCCTAGACCGCACCAAACCGCGGACCAAACCATATTTCTGCGGTCTGGTCTGGTTTGCGGTCCAAAATTTATGGTCTAGTTTTTTCTAAGTTAGACCTTAATTTTTGCGGTTTGGTCTAGTTTTTATATATTTTTTAGACCAGACCAGACCGTAAATCGTAAATAATTATGGTTTGCGGTTTTAGACCGTAAACCGTAAACCATAAACCATAAACCTTTTAAATTTGTAACTCTGTATGATTTTCCATTTTATGGTTGATTGATGGATGTTATATTGTCATTTTCTGTTGTAGACTTGCACTTGGTTGTATAGGTAAACTTATCGTTTGTTGTGTATTAGCATTTCGCTCTTATAAAGTTATGCTTCATAAAATCTTTCAGGAATTGCGGTTTAACCGCAAACCGCACTAGACCAGACCGTTTATAAAATTGTGGTCTGGTCTGGTCTGGTCTGGAAAACACCTAGACCACAATTTTGCAATCTGGTCTGGTCTGGACCTCAGACCGCACCAGACCGGACTGTGTACACCCCTAGTCTTGATAATGTTTTGATAATCATCAAATTTTAGTGTAATGTAAGGAGTTTAATAAGTGCTTTTTTTACTTGTGGCCTTTTGCAAAACTTTTATAACAGAGTTAGGAAACCAACAATGGAATTTGTACCAGAAATGACCAATTCATTTCATATCATAATATAAATCATGTGATCAAAGGTACAAAGAAGTGGAAACCATACTAATAATACCAACCAAACCAAACCTACACTAACCTAACCAAAAAGTTTCATAAGAATGAAACTTACAATAGTAGACACAATAGCACATACAACTAATGCCCATTCAACACCTCAAAACCCACCTATCCTATTCCTCACACTCACAACTGCCTCCATCTTTGCCACTTTATCCATCTTTGCCACTATACCCCCATTAGCATTTAAAGACTCCCCATGATAGCTTTCAACATGGTTGTTTTGCACTTGCATCTTCTTCAAATTCTGTAGTTCTTCTTTAGCTGTGTGCTTCTCATAACCATCACAAACAAGCCTTGATTGCAAAATGCTGCCGTCAGTTGCGAGTCTATGTTTTTCAGCAACCAATACATTGATGACATCTCCGAGCAAAAATAAACATTTAATTGCCTCCCCGAGCAAAGTTAAGAAACTGCCCCAAAGAACCAAATAGTTCTTTGAGATTGAGAAAAATAAAAAGAAAACAATATAAACCCGACTAACAGAATTAAAAATTGCCTCCCCGGCAACGGCGCCAAAATTTGATGAGGCTATCGCACACCTATCAAAAATAAACCAAACCACACTAACTAATATAGCTAGGGAAGTAGGGACCAAATCCACAGGGAAGCAATTAAACCTATTAGTTCTAAAAAGTTTGAACTGTATAAAGGGCCTTTGAATGTTGAATTAAGACTAAAATGTTAACTAAAACTGGAACTGAGTCGATTAAGGGAATGAATTTATGACTAAGCCTAGGACATCGGTTCACCACAGTTTAACAAATGAATTGCACATAATTAATTAACAGATTATCAATTTCCTTGAATTAAGGTCCACTAATTCTCTCGAACCTAGTCCCCTCCAAAACTCCTCTAATGGCTCTCGCTCACTTAGACTCATTTTGCCTATTGTCTTTATGATCTAATTGTGGTAACCTTACCTCTCAGCATCGATTTCAACAATATAAAACTAACAATTAAACCTGACCAGTATTTAACTGAAAGCAATAAAAGTTGACAACAGGAATTCAAGAACATTAATAACCAAACTAGCAATTATGAACAAAGCATCAAATTCAATCCATGGATCCCCTAGTCCTAGAAAAGGAACTACTCACGCATAATAGAAACTAAAGGAACCAATATAATCATAAGAATTGGAATTGAAAACATGGCTACAACAATTAAACTAATTAACAAGAACAAAATAACTCAAAAGCAAGAATTAGGACAAAAACAGGATCTAAAATTAAAATACTACTAACAATTATAACTAAGAAAAATAATTAAACTAATAAAAACAAGAGAAGAAATAAAGAAGAACCTGAAATTGCGATTGTTTTGAATGAATGATTAAGTTTTGACAAAAGTGAGTTCTAGAGAGAAACTGAATGAAAAACCCTAAGGAGAAAAATAATCTCTACTCTCATGTGTTAAAAAAAAACTAACACAAGAACTATTTATATGAAAGGTACAAGGCCCGAGCTAAAAAGGTGAAAAACGGGCTCCGGACAAACCGCCCGACCAACCGGGAAAAATCCGCCCGATCGGGCTCATGAAGCGAGTGATTTTGGTCTTGGAAGCAATCCGCCGATTGGGCGCGATCAGTGTTTTCGTCCTATCTTCATGAAAAATGCTAAGTAAAAACCGCCCGACTGCCCAGGCGAAATGACTTTTTCGCCTAAATCAAGTCAGCTCGTCTTGTACTACTCCAAGCTTCATCATAGCTTCCTGAGTACTTCAATTCTAACCCATGTCTTCTAGTATCCAGTTGTAACTCGTATGATTGCCTCAGAATCAATGCAAAAACACCGAAATCCTACAAAAAGTCACTAACAAGCACAAACAACTCTATATAACCAAATGTTAGCCAAAATAGCTCCGAAGAGCATAGGTTAGAGTCAAAATAAACCAGAAAAGGGGGGTAAAACATAAGAATAAAATACACTTATCAGCACGCTTTTCATTGATTTTGTAGGAGATTTATCAAGGATGTAAACATTCGTACGGACATATTCGGCCCAATAATATTTAGGTAGATTTTTTCCTTTCATCATACTGCGGGCCATCTCAGCAATTGTTCTGTTTCTCCTTTTTACCACATCACTTTGTTGTGGTGTGCGTCTGAATGTGAGCTCCTTTTTGATGCCATGTTCCTTGCAAGATTTGTTGAATTCACTACTTGTGAATTCTCCCCTACGATCTATTCTTAGAACCTTTATTGAATGCCCACCTTGTTTTTCTGTGAAGGCTTAAATTGCATGAAGCGGGTTAAAGCTTCTGATTTTTTTTTCCAAGAAATATACCTACACCATGTGTGAGAATCCGATAAGCAACTAAAAATTATCTTTTTCCGCCAAGAGATGGATTTTTGGTATGGCCTCATATATACGCGCATGAAAAAGTTCTAATGGTGCTCTATCCCTCCAAGATAAGATTGTGAATGGTGATATATTCATTTTTTCATGAATACAAACCTCATATCTTGATTTTTTTTCATAGTTTTAAACTTTTAAAATTTAAATGCCCAAGCCTTAGATGTCACAAGGTGGATTTATTCATTACTGAACTTAGAGTATTATTAGACGCTAATTGCATTTTAAGTGGAAATATTTAATTAGGAGCCATTTTAATACTAGTGGTTAATTGTCCCTTTTTCTTATAAAATATGTGGGCATTGATTATTATCAAATTAATATTACCATGTAACTGTTTTGGACTAATTAATCCTCTCTTAATAGATTTTGTGCAAGTCCAAGGACATAAAAGACATCAGGAATGAATTTAGAGGACCCATTTTTAGTCTTATCAATGATTGTTCCTTTTCTGGCAACCTCTTGATTACTCCCATCACCAAGTACTATTTGTGATTTTATATTTTTCAACAAAATTAAAAAATGAATTATTATTGCCGATCATGTGGTTGGAACAACCACTATCTATGTACCATACATCCTTTTACTCTTCTTGAGCTTTTAAGCATGTGTAAAACAACTGACCATGGGAATTATTATTTTATGTGAAATTGGCCTCTTCTTTTTATGGAAAATAATAATCTTTTTCAAAGTGAGAGTGTCGTGTACATTTTTTGCATTTGTACCAACAATCTTTTATACTATGGCCAATCTTTTCGCATAATATGCAATATGAATTATATTGATTATTATGATAATTGTAATTTCCTCTCTTCCTACCACAGTTATTCAAATTTCCTCTTTTTGATTGAAAACTTTTTTAGCAACCATTGTTATTTTTACCATCATTAGAAAATTTTGTTTTAGCTTAAAAAGCATGTTTTATTGGCCGCTCTTCAAACCTACGCATTTTTTTTCATGAGCAGAGAACCTATTAGCTCAGTCACGGTGAGTGATTTTAAATCTTTATTAGATTCTTCTATGGCAGCCACTATGTGATCAAATTTTTTGTTAAGTGTTTAAAATTTTTCTGATTATTGTAACATCGTCCATTAGATTGAATTTGTTCAACAATATTTGAGAGTCTATCAACATAAGATTGGATTGATTCATTATCTGACAGTTATATACTATCAAATTGTCCCCATAAAGATTGAAGTTTAAAAAGTATTATGTTTTCCGATCCTCTATATTTAGTCTCCAATGTGCTTCATGCTTCCTGCACACTTGTAGCGGTCATGGTTGTTGTTAGAATTATTTAATCAACTGCATGACATATTATAGATAGGGAATAATGATCTCCCTTTTTTTATTTTATTTTTTGTATTGACACTTTTTAGTTTCATCCAAAGAATCCTCTTCATTGGCATATTTTGGTTTTTCACAGCCATCTTGAATAATTTCTCATATGTCTTGGGTGATAAAAATTGACTTCATTTGCATTCTCCATCAATCAAATTTTACCTCCTTAATGTAAATACTCAATTAAATTGGGGATTAAAAGTGTTTGTGTTTGAGATGTGTTTGAAGTAGGGGGAACTTGAATTAATGTGGAGTTGGTATTAATGGAAATTGGAGGCGTTGAGTTTTATTGGCTCTGATACCAAATGTTGAAATTATTGTGTGCGGAAGAGTAGTGGGTTTAATGATATTATGAAGTGATTTATTTGATATCGACGATTAGGAGGAGAATTTGTAAAAGTGTGAGGTGATTGAATAGCTTTTGTGGAAATGGTATATTGTATTAATTGAATTCCGTTACAAATGCATGCATTCAACACTAATACATAATACTACAATGGCACTGAATTCCTTCAACCTTCCTACATGTTCTACACCTTCCCTTTTCCATTAATTTGTAGAAAGTTCTAGGTTTTCTTGTTAGCTTTGACTTTTAGTCTTCACTCTAGGTTACTCTAGCTTACTCTAAGATGTATTACACTTAAATTTTTCTTAAGTTATTTCTAGATACACTAGAGATATTTCACATATTACTTACTAGATTTTTCTAGATTACTCTCTTTTTTAACAAGTATGACATAATTTTATATAAAAGAATACCTCAAATCATTTCAACAACAATACACAATTGTAAACTTGTAACAACCAAACCAATGAAAACATTATGACTCGTCAATCAGCCAACAAATTAATACTGATTACTTCGTAAATGAGATATGTTAATTAAGCAGCTAACACTATAGCATCATTGACTCATGGTGGACTATTTATATTGGGTCTTTTGGACCAACTTCAACATATGTATGTCTTCTAGCCAAAGCCCAAAAGGAACCTGTTATGGGGTATTTTCTCTTGGCACGTGGCCCAGTGGTTGGGTGACACGTGGCCCACTAACTGGGTGACACGTGGCCCAATGGCTAGGTGACACATTGCCCAATATGGGAGTGACGCGTGGCAATAGTAAGTCAGCTGAAAAAGGATGAAATCTTGGTCTACGGGACAAAGCCCATCACTATCAGGCCCACCAAGTTAACCTAACAGTCAATCCAACGATCATGGATGTGACACGTGTCAACATCTTATGCATGGTGCAGTTCTCGAGAAGCCTATAAATAGGTCCCTTTTTTACTGCTTTAGGGCACAGAGGGACGTCAGGAAACAGAAGCGTTCATAACTAAGAGTTTCTCTGTCTAGGGTTAGAGTTTCTCTCTCTAGATTAATGTTAATTGACTGTTCAAACTGAAATTATTTATTGAATATTTGATTATATAAAAGCAAATCGCTCTGTGTTGTAGCATTGTATTTGAGTCCACACATCTCCCTCGATATTATAAAAATTTCCCTAAAATAGTTGGCGCTGTCTGAGGGGAGTAGGATATTATACAATGGCATCACAGAGTATCCCTACAGAAGGCATTTCAACTTCTAGGATACGACATCCTCCTAGGGAGCACAATCCCCAAGACCAGGAGGTATTAGTGGAGGATGAACCTTCAACCAGTGATGAGGAGGATGACCAACCTCCTCGAAGGGAGGGGAAGGCCCCCAAGGGGAGGCTCAGTCTGAGGACCATTCCCCAACAAAGGAAGCTCCGGTATTGATATAAGTGTTTTATGTTGTGTTTTCCCCTCATTTTCGGTTGATTCTTGTGCTAAATAGTTAAGTTTGTGGCTTCGTTTTGATTAAATATCGTCTTTCGATGTTAAGTTATGTTTTGGAACGGTTTTAGCATCTTTAGTTGACTTTTAGAACCTTTTACGGTTATTTTATACTTTTTCGGTTATTACGCGTGGTTTTCGGTTTTGTTTATATGTTACAGGAGCGTAATAGAGAGTTATGAAGTCATTGGAGGCTAAAACGAGTCAAAATGTACTTGCCTCGGGATGCGTGCCAAGTCACGAAAAGTCACGAGCGAGATTCGAAGAATCGAGCGAAGAAATAAGCAAGATCGTCAAAATATAGGAATGCAAATTCCATGCGGGCGCAACCCTTAATCATCTTTTGATCTATGCGCCCGCAACATAGATCAGAAGTATCAGAACTCACTCATTATTCACCATGCGGGCGCAGGGAACAAACTAGGTTTGTTCTATGCAGGCGCAGGTGCAATATTTTGGTGCCCGATTTTTCTTTCCGTGCGGTTTTTGCTTGTGGATTTTAATTAATTGAAAACCCAAATCCTATATATACACTATGGAAAGGGGGCACGACCCTAACTAGTTTTTATCATATTTTTAGACCTAGGAATCCAAAATTACTTTGTCTATCTAGAATTTTAGGATTAATTACTTTGTTCATGAATTCAAGCTTTCAATCAATGCAATTCAATCTTTATTTTGGTAATCTCTTTCCTTATGCTTTTTAAATTCTTTTAGTTTTTCATATTCCTCTTTAATTCTTATGTTTTTAGTTTAAATTAATTAGTTTTGCTATTTTGGTTCTTAATTTAGTTTTATTAGTAATTAATTTAGTTTTAATTAATTCCTTATTCATGATCATGTTGTTTGATTTCAATTTTGCTTTTGTTCCCTTAATTATGAGTGAGTAGTCGTTTTCTCTAGGGTTAGGGGATCTATGATCATGACTTGAACTTAAATTATGTTTTCTAATTAGTTCTTGGCTTCTAATTGAATTCCTATTATTGATTTCTAGTGATTGCAATTAAATTGTGGCCAGATTTAGTTGTAAGTTAGGTTATTGTTGAAATCGAGGCCGAGAGGTAAGATTACCACAATTAGACCACTGAATAATAGGCAAAAACGGATTTATGCGAGCGAGAGCCGGTAAAGGAGTTTTGAGGGAGTCTAAGTTCGAGAGAATTAGTGAGCCCTAGTTCAATGAATGCCAATGAATTGATTAGTGAGCGTTAATTGAGTTTGTTGATTGATTATAGTGAACCGATAGCCCTAGGTTTCGATTAATAGAGTTTAATCGTTATTTTCCCGTCATTTCCTTAGTTTCAATTCTTAGTCTTCTTAGTTTTAGAAATCATTTACCGAAATTTCCACCAAGGCCCCTTACACGCTTTAGGCTTTTTAGAGCTAGTAGAGTTTAATAGCTTCCCTGAGGATTTGATCCCTACTTCCCTAGCTATATTATTTAGAGTTGTTCGGTATTTTTGAGAGGTGTGCGATAGCCTATTCGAATTTTGGTGCCGTTGCTGGGGAGGCAATTTTTAATTCTATTAGTCGGGTTTAAAGTGTTCTTTTATCTTTGTTTGCGATTTTATTTTCTCACCTCAAGGAACCTTCACGTTCTTTGAGGTAGTTCTCATTTCGGTTTCGAGTTTCGATTGTGTGCAGGCATTAGGTTGTATGTCGGTTTAGATTGACCCTGAACCGAAAAGATCGTTGCATAAGAGGAGTCGTAGAAGGAAGTGGAGATCACGAAGAAGCATTCTTTCCGAACGAACACTGGTTGATTTGACACAATTATTTGCTGAGTTGAACATTTCCGATAGTTCAGATAAAGAAGAAGAGATGTCAGGATCACTGTTCAACAAGAATAACACACCACGGGATGATGCACCGCAACCGCACCACCACAAGCAAGGTCCTTAAAAGACTACTCTCAGCCGAGTTTTGCAACAGTGGAAGGTGGATACCGAGTTCCTGATATAGAGGCCCTGAATTTCGAATTGAAGCCAGCTTTGGTGAACATGGTTGAAAGGAATCAGTTTGCAGGCACAATGAAAGAAGATCCGAACTTACATTTGAATAACTTTATTCAGTACTGCAATACAATCAAGCAAGCTGGTGTATCTCAAGATTACATACGACGTACGATGTTTTCATTTTCATTAAAGGAGAAAGCTCGATCTTGGTTGAATGGTCTGAACATGGATACTATTAATAGTTGGGATGATTTGGCTCTTGCTTTTCAAAGGAAGTACTATCCTCCGGAGAGAACTGCACAACTTAGGAGTCAAATTACGAATTTTAACCAAGAAACAAATGAAACTCTTTATGATGCATGGGAGAGATTTAAGGATTTATTGATTTGTCATCATGACTTGCGAAAGTAGTGGTTTTAGTGCAATCATTCTATAATGGCTTGGGTAATGAGAGTAGAACTTTGCTTGATTCTGCTACTAGTGGTTGATTATGAACCAGAAGTCAATGCTGCTTATGATTAATTGAGGAGATTGCTATTCATAATTCTCAATTGGTAATCCTAGAGGACATGCTAAGAGAGGGAGGAAAACATGTGATAGATGACAAATATGAGAGTTTGGCCTCACAATCAATGCAATCATGAGAAGCTAGACCAAATCAACACACCATCCTCCAACCAATGACAGTAGCTGCAATGGCTGCACATTTGGGAGGACCAGATGTCTTTTGTGATTTATTGGTTCTTTTGGGCATAGTATGCAAGCATGTCCTGTTCTATGGAGCAGGTATGTGCATTTCAAGATTACAAGAATAACCCATTTTCCAACACCTACAATCGGTTGGAAAGATCATCCATACTTCCTACAAGAATGCTAGCAATGTTCAAAATCCGCAGCAGCAGCCACTCTGTTTGTACCACAACAACAACAACAGGTTCAACGGTTGCTCCACCTCAACCACCGGGTTTCAGTAGACCACCACCTCCAGCACCACTCCCAGCACCTCACAGCCATCTAGCAATGACATTTCAGAACTGAAGAAACATGATGATGCAGATGCAGAAGCCATGGAGCTATGCAGGTCCACAATCGACAATTGGAGGAACTCAAGTAGCACAAATGCTCAATCATCAGCACAAGGCAACAAGGCCAACTTCCTCTCAACCTGCCCCATCAAAGCTTCATCAAGCAATCACCTCGTGATCATTGCAATTCCATTGCAACAAGGAGGTACTTACTATGAAGGTCCTAGAATGCCTGATGATTACTACCAAGGTGCAGATGGAACGAAGAGGACTGTTCGGTTGTTACTGAAGACCTTGAGGAAGTAGCTGCAGAAAAGGAGAATGAAGTCTAAAGGAAAGGAAGCATCAAAGAAGCAAGCTCCAGCAGCGGATTCAGTTAATGAACGATTCCTTCCTCAAAGGTGCCGTTACCCTTTCCGAACAGGGTAACCAGGATAAGAATGATAATCACTTTTGTAAATTCCTTGACATAGTTAAAAATTTGCAAGTTACTGTTCCTTTCACTGATTTAATTACTCAAGTTCCTACTTACACTAAATTTTTGAAAGATATTTTAAGCAGGAAACGTGAGTTGGATATTTTAAGCAGTGCGATCCTTTAAAATAAATCTCCTCCTAAGTTGAAGGATCCAGGAAGTTTTTCAATTCCATGTAATATAGGTTCTTTATTTATTGATAAGGCTCTATGTGATTTGGGAGCTAGTGTAAGTGTGATGCCCTTATCAATTTGTAAGAAGCTTGACATGGGAGAACTTAAATTTACTAATGTTACTTTGCAGATGGCGGATAGAACTGTAAAATACCCTAAGGGTGTTTTAGATGATGTACCTTTTAGAGTAGGAAAATTTTTTATTCATGTTGACTTTGTTGTCTTTGATATTGATGAGGATGCTCATATCCCCATCATTCTAGGTAGACCTTTCCTACACATTGCAGGTGCCGTCGTTGATGTTAAAAATGGAAGTTTAACACTTTCTGTAGGGGATGACAAAGTAACATTTAATCTTAATAATGCAATGAAAAATCCCATGATAGAACAGTCATGCAATGTAGTTTACACTTTTAATGAGATTGTTCATAATGACTTGCCTCAATCCCCTGATAAAGATCTTCTGGAGGCCTCTCTGTGTTTGGATTCTATTGCAGGTGACGGAGATAGTGATAGTAATGAGACGTATTAGAATCCAAAGAAAAAGAAATCGCGCCCTAGGAAGCGTCGGAAACCTCGAAAGTCATCCCCACATGCTTGTAATGTGAAGAAAACAAATAATGAGGTTCCTAGCAAGGAACATGGGGTATTTGAACAGACAATAACCCCAAATTGCTGTGGGTGTTTAACTACATGGGGCTCACGTTCACTCTTTAATCCACCTTGAGTTCTAAGGTAATTACGGTCAAGCTAATGACCTTAAACAAGCGCTTTGCGGCAGGCAACCCGTAGGTTAGTAGTTTCTTTCTCCCTCTAGCAATGAGGACATTGCTAAGTTCGGCTTGGGGGAGGTAAGTATTTTATTGCTTTCCTATTTTATTAGTTAGTTTTATTGCTTTATTAGCTTAGTTTTATTTCTTTCTTAGGACCGTTGCATGGTTTGTACAATTCGTTAGGGATGGGAGTTTACATGTGACCAAAAAGATTGTACTGTTTTCTTAGATTTAATTTTAGAGAGAATTGGCTTAATGGATTATTCGTGTCCCAGTTGAGTTTTATTGTCGGAATTGACTACTTCTGTACCCTTGTGCTTATTTTGAAAACTTTATGACTCTTGACTGCGGATGGATCCACATGTGTGATTTGTTGGCTATGACTTGAATTTGATTGCTTGATTTCCTTTTATAGGTCAACTCTTCTCAAGCTTGCTTCGGTCTTGGACTTGAACTGTGTTAACGGGAGGATTTGAGCCACTTTTGAATATAAATTCACTCATATATCTTTTCATGTGTGCTTAGTTCCTGGTGCAATTATGATCTTGGGTTTGACTTTGGATTCTAGTAGCTTTAATTGTGGATTTTGTGTATGTTGCGCATGATAAAAGGCTCTCATTTCTTCTTTTGAGCTTCAGAATTTCATTTCCCGCATTTAAATTTTCCCTTGATCCCATGTTTTGAGCTTTTATCCCTTTTATTTATATTTTAGCCACATTACAAGCCTATTAGCCCTTTTACATAATGCATTATATGCCCAAACTTAGTTTGGGGGAGTTTGAAGTGGTTGTGATGTTGTTAAAATAAAGTTTTGAAGGGTGTTATGGAGGCTTGATGGTGAAATAGTGGAAATGTTATTGATTAAAGTTAAATTGTAAAGTTTCACATATAAGGCTCTGCATACCAATGTCTAAATTGTTGTAGTTAATTAAAAAGTCATATTTTATTCATGGCCTAGTTATGTATGTGTGATTATCATGTTTATTGTTTATTGAATTTTAAGCAAAAACAAATCATTAAGAGTTGTGAAACTATGTTTTATTATGCATGAAAATTAAAGTGAAAAAAAAAATTTTATGAAAGCATAATAAAGAGAAAAAAAAAAATAGAAGTTCAAAGTTTGTGAAGTAGTGGTTGATGATTGAATTATGAGATTTATGGTGTTGATGTGAAAAATAAAGAAAAGTTTGGTTTGAGTTGGTTGAATTGGATGATGGAGAATGTTGATGTTTTTCCTCGATTTTATATGCGTATACCCCGCATTCCACCACATTATCTCAAATTTTTATCCTACCCATCACCCTAGCCACGTTACAAGCTTATAAAAGTCCTTTTTTATCTTCGTGCACATGCTATGGTTATTGTGAAATGAATCCTTTGTCAAGGTCGTAGAGTATTAATTGCATTCCGAGTCGACATTTAGGATGAGTGGATACCCTCAAACACTTGCATGAGATATGAGATGCGGGTTTCGAGTCTTGAGAATTGCATTTAAACACATTTTGCATTGCATTCCACATTTGGTTGGGAGGTGAGGGTTAGAGCTTCATTGTTATAAGCTCATCATAAATTGTGTGGAGTGACAACCCGTGAGCTACTCTAGTCATCGATTAATTAAACTTGCTTGGTTGGTTTCGTTTGATCCGTACTAAGGAAGGACGGTAATTGGGTGCTTGATTGGTTAGCCTTGGTCCATGTGTCTTCGGATGTTCTCTTGAGTTATGATGCCTATTTTGTTTTTATGGGGTATAGTCAATTTCGTTGTGTTTTGCTCGGGACGAGCAATGGTTCAGTTTGGGGGAATTTGATATACGTGTTTTATGTTGTGTTTTTCCCTCATTTTCGGTTGATTCTTGTGCTAAATAGTTAAGTTTGTGGCTTCGTTTTGATTAAATATCGTCTTTCGATGTTAATTTATGTTTTGGAACGGTTTTAGCATCTTTAGTTGACTTTTAGAACCTTTTACGGTTATTCTACACTTTTTCGGTTATTACGCGTGGTTTTTGGTTTTGTTTATATGTTACAGGAGCGTAATAGAGAGTTCTGAAAACATTGGAGGCTAAAACGATTCAAAATGTACTTGCCTCGGGATGCGTGCCAAGTCATGAAAAGTCACGAGCGAGATTCAAAGAATCGAGCGAAGAAATAAGCAAGATCGTCAAAATTTAGGAATGCAAATTCCATGCGGGCAAAGCCCTTAATCATCTTTTGATCTATGCACCCGCAACGTAGATCAGAAGTATCAGAACTCACTCATTATTCACCATGCGGGCGCAGGGAACAAACTAGGTTTGTTCTATGCCGGCGCAGGTGCAATATTTTGGTGCCTGATTTTTCTTTCCATGCGGTTTTTGCTCATGGATTTTAATTAATTAAAAACCCAAATCCTATATATACACTATGGAAAGGGGGCACGACCCTAACTAGTTTTTATCATATTTTTAGACCTAGGAATCTAAAATTACTTTTTCTCTCTAGAATTTTAGGATTAATTACTTTGTTCATGAATTCAAGCTTTCAATCAATGCAATTCAATCTTTATTTTGGTAATCTCTTTCCTTATGCTTTTTAATTCTTTTAGTTTCATGATTCTCTTTAATTTCTTAGTTTTTAGTTTAGATTAATTAGTTTTGCTATTTTGGTTCTTAATTTAGTTTTATTAGTAATTAATTTAGTTTTAATTAATTCCTTGTTCATGATCATGTTGTTTGATTTCAATTTTGCTCTTGTTCCCTTAATTTTGAGCGAGTAGTCGTTTTCTCTAGGGTTAGGGGATCTATGATCATGACTTGAATTTAATTTATGTTTTCTAATTAGTTCTTGGCTTCTAATTGAATTCCTATTATTGAATTCTAGTGATTGCAATTAAATTGTGGCCAGATTTAGTTGTAAGTTAGGTTATTGTTGAAATTGAGGCCGAGAGGTAAGATTACCACAATTAGACCACTGAATAATAGGCAAAAACGAATTTATACGAGCGAGAGCCGGTAAAGGAGTTTTGAGGGAGTCTAAGTTCGAGAGAATTAGTGAGTCCTAGTTCAATGAATGCCAATGAATTGATTAGTGAGCGTTGATTGAGTTTGTTGATTGATTATAGTGAACCGATAGCCCTAGGTTTCGATTAATAGAGTTTAATCGTTATTTTCCCGTCATTTCCTTAGCTTCAATTCTTAGTCTTCTTAGTTTTAGAAACCATTTACCGAAATTTCCACCAAGGCCCCTTACACGCTTTAGGCTTTTTAGAGCTAGTAGAGTTTAATAGCTTCCCTGAGGATTTGATCCCTACTTCCCTAGCTATATTAGTTAGAGTTGTTCGGTATTTGTGAGAGGTGTGTGATAGCCTGTTCAGGTATCCATGGCGGAGTTGAAAGAGATTATGTCTGAATTTAGGCACTCGCTTGTTTCTCAAATGAAGAGCCTGGTTCTCCAGTCCACTAAGATCCCCAAGACTAAAACTAAGTCCAAGACCAAAAAAGCGGTGGGGATAAAAACTCCAAAGAGAGGAATCATTGAAAAATTTTCCACTAAGAATCCCGAAGTTGACTGGAAAAAAGCTGCCCAATGTGCTATACAAGCGAGGATGACTCAAAAACCCCAGAGGGAGTTATCACAAACCTTTCTGGATGCTAGGGATTACCTGCATGTCGAGAGGTTGGAAAAAGAGATGGGTGCGACCGCTTCTGAAGCAGGATCCACTGCCTTGATGTCTGACACGGACATCAATCCTCGCTGGGGGCAATGGACTCACCATTACGAACGACACCGAACGGCCTCACCTATCCCGAGAAGTACGGAGCTTTACCATCCAAACAAGTGGTATGAAGAAGAGGAAGTGGAATATATCCCGGAGCATCATCAATCCCATCGGGAACCACAAGCGAAACCTGAAGTGGTACCCTCCCATACACCAACAAACAATCAGCTTCCCACCCCTACCATGGGGTGTAAGTCTCCCTTTTCAGCTGCCATCCTAACTGTTCCTAAGGTAGGAATGGTTAAGGCTCTCAATATGGACCCCTATGATGGTACAACTGATCCGGACGACCACTTGTCCACTTATAAGCATTTGATGTATGCTTAGTCGGCTGATGATGCCACCTGGTGTAAGTATTTCCCTACTACTCTGAAGGGGGTAGCTCAGCGTTGGTTCAGCACTTTACCTGAAGGTAGCATTAACAATTTTACTGAATTAAGTATGATCTTCTCTCGTCACTTCATGGCAAACAAGCATGAAAGGAAGACAAGTATGCACCTAGGGAAGGTGAAACAAGGTCCTAACGAAAGTTTGAGATCGTATGTAATGAGGTTCAATTTGGAAATGCTGCAAATACCTGATCTTTCTGAAGGGGTGGCCTTTGACAACTTTGTCAAGAGATTACATTCTTCACGGTTTAAGTTTGATGTGGTGAAGAAGGGCATCCGAACCCTTTCAGAGATTTTGATGGAAGCCGAATCATACATTCATGCTACTAAGATCTGCTCCACAACCAAAGCCGAAAAAGTTGAGAATAAAGAGAAGTCTCACCCCAAGGCATCTGAGCCTAGCCCGGCCAAGAGGAAAGACGAGAAAAGATAGGGTGTGTGGACCATTGGAAATTCCACCAAGGACACCCCACCTAACCCACAGAAGAGGGCTAGGCCGTATGAACCTGCCTATGAGTTTACCAAGGACTCATACCACATACTTATGGAAATTAAGGACAAGTTCGAATTTGAGGCTCCTCAACCTTGAGAGGGCCAGCCCGCTTCCGAAACAACAACAAATATTGTCATTATCATAAGGATGTGGGCCATGATACCAATGATTGCAATAACCTGAAAAGGTTGTTAGACAAGTTGGCAGGGAAGGGTATGCTGGATCAATATGTCGTAAAGTCGAAGTATAAGTTTCAAAGAAAAGGCACAGACAAGGCCACTGATGACCTTGACACCGACTCGCATGTAGTGCATGTGATTGCTGGGGGGGTTTGCCTCTGGAGGTCCTACCATAAAAGGGACGAAGGAATACCTGAGAAATCTTTCCCAAGTGGGGGTTCCCAGCAAAAAAGAGAATGATGAAGACTTCCCTGATGTTATGATCTGTGAGAAAGATAGGGGTGAGGTGAGAACTCCCCATGATGACCCTCTAGTGGTTGAAATGAAGGTAGCAAACCTGCGAGTCAGACGAATCCTTATAGATACTGGCAGCTCAACAGACATCATAAGTATGGCATGTTTGGAGAAGTTAAAATTCCCTGAAAATACTCTCCAACCAATAAGACATCCAATTATTGGTTTTGGGGGCGGTATAATCCATCTTATTGGCTGAGTTACCCTGCCGATAAGGGTGGGTACCAAGGAGCAACCAAAAAATCTCTTTGTGAGATTTCTTGTAGTTCATGAGCAAATGGCCTATAATATCATTTTGGGGAGACCCACCTTGAATTCGATCAAAGCAGTAGTAGTTCCTCACCTTATGTTGATGAAGTTTTTTTGTAATGATGGGACAATCGGCACTCTGCGGGGTGATCAACAGACTGCAAGGGAGTGCTACTTGACGATGTTAAGGCATCAACCCTCAGTCAGGCCAAAGATAATGCACCGCAGGCCAAGAAGTGGAAGACAGATGAGAATGAGCCTAAGCCGGTTATGATCATTCGTGATATGTGCATACCCGATAAGTTGAGGCCTCAGCCAGCGAGGGAGTTTGTTGAGGTTTGCTTAGAAGAAGCAAGACCTGACAGGGTTCTCAAGGTGGGACAAGTACAGGCTCCCGAACAGCAAGGGAAAATGGTAAATTTGTTGAAGGAATTCAACGATGTGTGTTGCCTTCCATGTGAGTGAAATGCCGGGCATAGATCCCGGGGTAATGGTTCATCGTCTGGAAGTCAGGCCGGATGCTAAGCCTGTTAGACAGAAGAAGAGAAACCATGGAGAGGCAAGAAACAAGGCAGCAGCCGAGGAGGTCCAGAAGTTGTTGGACGCTGGGTTCATTCGTACATGTGACTATCCTGACTGGGTTGGCAATGTGGTCTTAGTGCCAAAGCCCAATGGGACATGGCGTATGTGCGTTGACTATACCGATTTGAACAAGGCATACCCAAGGACAGTTTCCCTTTGCCTAAAATTGATCATTTGGTTGATTCGATGGCGGGGCATGCCCTGATGAGCTTTATGGACGCAAACTCTGGGTTTCATCAAATTCCATTATGGCCCGATGATCAAGAGAAAACGGCTTTTGTGACCGAATATGGGCTATACTGTTACAAGGTGATGCCCTTTAGTTTGAAGAATGCACCAGCCACGTTCCAAAAGCTCGTCACCAGGGTCTTTAAAGATCAGCTGGGAAGAAATGTTGAAGCCTATATTGATGACATTATTGTAAAAAGAAAAGGAAAGGAGGATCATGTGAATGATTTGAGAGAAACTTTTGAAAACCTTCGCAAGTATAATATGAAACTAAATCCGAAAAAGTGTTCTTTTGGAGTGGATTCTGGAAAGTTTCTTGAATTTTTGATTGATCAAAGAGGAATTGAGGCAAATCCGGACAAGATACAAGCTGTCACTAATATGACTTCCCCACACACTGTGAAAGAAGTCCAACGGTTGACCGGATGTCTGGCGGCACTTGGTAGGTTTTTGTCTAAGTCTGGAGACAAGTGACACTTTTTCTTCGACACTATTAAGAAGAAAGCAAAGTTCGAATGGACGGAGGATGCTGAACAAGCCTTGATATGCCTAAAATCTCATTTACATACCTTACCACGGCTTCAGTCCCTTGCCCAAGGAACCCCTTTATATGTATCTTGCCATTTCAGAGTGGTCGGTCAGTGCAGTTCTGGTGGCGGAAAGGGAGGGGGTGCAGATGTCAGTCTATTTTGTAAGTCAATTCCTCAAAAATGCGGAGCTAAGGTATTCTGAGGTTGAAAAGTTTGGTCTGGCACTTTTCATGGCATCAAAGAAGTTAAGGCCATATTTTATGGCACACCGCATTGTCATATATACTGATCAGCCGTTAAAGCTACCGATCAGCCGTTAAAGCTACCATTCACCAAAACGGAATCTTCGGGAAGGATGCTCAAGTGGGCGATAACACTACGAGGGTTTGACTTGGTATTTGGACCTCGGAAAGCTATAAAGGGGCAGGCGTTGGCGGATTTCATAGCAGAACTGACAAGGCCTCAATTCCCACCAAACCTTTCAAGGGTATGGAAAGTCCATGTTGATGGGTCCTCCACCCAAAATGGCTGTGGAGCAGGGCTGATTTGTGAATCTCCAGAAGGAGATAATTATGAGTATGCTCTTCGTTTCAAATTCCATGCCTCCAACAACAAGGCGGAGTACGAAGCTGTTTTGGCAGGTGTTCAGATGTGCAAAGCGGCATGTGCCGAAGAAATTGAAGTGATTTCTGATTCACAGTTAGTTGTAAGTCAAGTTAATGGAGAGTATAAAGCTAGGGATGATACCATGGCTCGGTATTTGGAACTTGTAAAGGGGAAAACAAGGTTTTGAAACATTTCTTTATCACACAAGTGCCCAGATCTGAAAATCATCAGGCGGATGCCCTTTCAAAATTAGCTTCTTCAGCACTTTCCGACACCCCCAGGACGGTATTCTGGGAAGTTAAACAAAAAAGAAGCATTGATGTACTGGAGGTCCAGGTGTTGGATAGGACTTCCACATGGATGAATGATATTTGGGCATACAAGCTGAATGGCACACTACCAGCTGATCGGAATGAAAGTAAAAGAGTAAAAAAGAATGCTGAAAGGTTTGAGATTATCAATGGGGAGTTGTTCAAGAGGGCGTACTCCAAGCCCTTGCTTAAGTGTATCACACCACAGGCTGGACGGGAAGTTCTGGATGACTTGCATAAAGGGGTATGCAGCAACCACATAGGTGGAAGGGCCCTAGCAGAAAAGGCATTAAGGCTTGGTTATGTTTGGCCAACCCTAAGCGAGGATGCGATGAGGATGGTGAGGTCATGTGACAAATGTCAAAAGCATGCCCCATCAATCCATCAACCAGCAAACGTTCTAAACCCCATCGATAGTCCAATACCTTTTGCAAAGTGGGGAATGGATATTTTGGGTCCCTACCCTCCGGCGTCTGGATAGAGGAAATATGTTTTTGTGGCAGTCGACTATTTCGCGAAGTGGGTTGAAGCCGAAGCGATAAAGAATATCAAAACGAGTGATGTGAAAACGTTCATCTGGAAGTTCATTCTAACTAGGTATGGTATGCCGCAGGCCATGGTGTTTGACAATGGTAGGCAGTTTGAAATAGATAAGTTAAAAGACTGGTTAGCTGATCAAGGTGTATCAAGTTACTTTGCCTCGGTAGGTTACCCGCAAGCAAATGGTCAGGTAGATTCATTTAACAAAATCATCACTGTGGGAATCAGAAAGAAGTTGGAGAAGGTAAAGGGTTTATGGGCTGATGAGCTGCACAATATTTTATGGTCAATACGTACAACAGTTAAGAACTCCACTGGGGAGACACCCTTTCTCCTTGTGTATGGGGCAGAAGCAGTCTTACCAATCGAGCTATGTGAGCAAACCCTGCGCGTAATGCTATATGATGAGGAGGCTAACTGGGAGGCCATGAAAATTGCATTTAATTTGCTACCAGAAACAAGGGGCACTGCCACCCTAAGGCATGAGATATATAGGTTAAGAATGACTCGGGCATACCAGAAGAAGGTTAAAACTCGGCCGCTCAGAAAGGGGAATTTTGTATTGCGCAAGATGGAAGCCGTAGGGCGAGCCAATGAGGAAGGGAAGTTAACTCTGAACTGGGAAGGACCATACCATATTATTGAAGAAATTCGAGACGGGACATACCGTCTAGAAACGCCAAATGGAGTACCAGTCTTAAGGACTTGGAATGCTGCTAATTTAAAGAAATATTATTTCTAGCATGCCTTAGAGGTTGTTTTACAACTAGGCAGCCTGGAAACCTTAAAGCCAAAGATGTTGCTTGGCAGCTAGGCCTATTTTTGTATTTGCCTTAGATGTTTTGTACTTAGCCGTTTTGATGACTAAACACGTTTACTCATGTCATATTGAAGAACTTGAATGCATGGTATGGTTTACTTGGTTAAATTAAATGCATAATTAATTCTGTTTTTGTTCATCACTTAGGTGCTAAATATACAGGATAAACAGAAAAGTTCATAGTGATCCCCTATCTAATTACAGCCACTCACAGAGAGCAGCTCGAACAACACAACTTTCTCCCTACCATAACAATAAGAGAAGGACACCGATAGTCCCGAAATCTCCAAATTTTGTTATAGGAGAAGAGTTTGGCCACCCATGCCTTCTCGTCCCAAAGTTGGCTTACATGTTGTTGGCCACGTAAGGCCAATAGGTAGCTAGCTTACTCAAATCCTTACCCGGTGTTTAGTGACCGTGGAGAGATACACGTTGCAGAGATCCAATTCGGGATGTATAAGCCGCATTGGTAGCAATCTCACACTTCATTGCAAAGACCCAATTCGACATGTATAAGCCGCATTGGTAGCAATCTCACACTTCATTGCAAAGACCCAATTCGGCATGTATAAGCCGCATTGGTAGCAATCTCACACTTCATTGCAAAAACCCAATTCGGCATGTATAAGCCGCATTGGTAGCAATCTCACACTTCAATGCAAAGACCCATTTCGGCATGTAGAAGCCGAATTGATAGCAATATCAAACTTCATTGCAGAAGACCCAATTCGGCATATAAAAGCCGAATTGGTAACAGACTCAAAATTCATAACTAAGACCCAAGTCGGTATACAGAAACCGAATTGGTAGCGAATCCAATGCATTTTCCAACAAACTTATTCGGTACTAAAAGGTCGAATTGGTACTTACCTACTGCTACTTACCTAGATCTCATCCGGTGTTTATATAACTCTACAAGTTAATATAAACATACACGGTATGCATATATCCACTCGGGATCTAAAAGCCAAAAAGCTCACGAGTTTACTAACCCTACACTTTGGTGCAACAGATGTGACTGACACTGACGTGTCACTAAGAATCACGAATGAATCCCCACATATGGAAATTGCTGGAATTGAAATTGCTGAAGGCCCTAGTCATACATTTCCCTTGATCAATACAATCTAGTTTAGGGACAAATAAAGTAGTGATTGATTGGCACACAATGTAATTAGTCTGTCAAACTTACAACATCTCATGCCAAACAACTACTTTCTTTGGTAAACTAGATTTATTGCCTGGGGCATGGAGACCGACACATTCACAATTTCAGGGGCAACAATATGTTTGGCATAATTCAAATTTGAACAAGGTGATAGGGTTAAACTACGAGGGTTGCTGAGTGATCATCCTTACTTCAGAAATGCAAATGCAAAAATGAACACCAGTTCTAGCATGTATAATAATGAACCACACTTGTAAATTTTTGCGAAAAGAAATGCAAAAACGAGTAAACCCAACAATATATGATAATACAAAAAGAAAACATCATATATATAGCGAATGACTCGGTGTCCAAAAGCACCGAACCATTAATATTCAACAGACTGGTAAGTGAATTACCAAACCAAATCATTGTCAAAAAATTACAAACTGGTCATAAAAAGACCAGCCAATACCCAAAGTTTGATAAAAGCTAAGAATATTAAAAAGCTTGAAGGAAGGGGGGAGGAGCTTCATTCTTTGTCTTCTTCCTCATCATCATCGTCCTCCTCAGGCTCCTGGAAGAAAGGCTCGGGCTGCCCAGCCGCATCTTCAGCACCCTTCAAGGGAGCCCAATCCAAATAGGGCTGGAACCATGAGAAGGCGTTTTCAAGGAAAGCTTTTTCCCACGCCACCTGAACCAACTTTTGTTGAGCAATTTCAGCCTCCCGGACGGCGGCTGCAATCTTCACTGGGACGAGCAGGTTGGCCTGCTCGTGCTTCTAGACAGCTTGGTTCAGCGTCTCCTTCTCTTTGAGGAGGGATGTATTCTCCTTCTCTAAGTCATCGGCCTTTTCAGCCGATGCCTTCCATTGTTCAGCATTGGAGAGGGCGTCATCCCTCTCCTTTATGAAAGCATCCCTCTCAAGTTCCACCTCCCTACATCTCGCCTCGACCTTAGCAAGTTCGACCTGGAGGTTGACAATGCTGGCCGCCTGTGCATCCATGGTGGCACGAGAGGTTAGGTCAAGTTTACAAGTGCTAAACATGGCGGTATCAATCACCATCTTTACCTCTCCCCGAGCCTCCTTAAGCTCTCGCTCAGTTCGGGCTTTCCATTCTTTGGCTGCATCTAGCCGAATGATAGCCTGCACTTCACAAATTCAGTTACAAGAATGGGAGAAATATATACTGATAAAGGACGAAAATGAATGGGTAAACATACCTCCAGGAGAGCATATTGCATAGGATTGATCGCCCCCTCATAACAATTCTTCGTAGAGCTTCGGTATTCAGGAGGGACGATCTTCATTATCTCCTTAATGAGCTTCGGCCTCTCGGGGCCGGGGATGCCTTGAAGAGGACGAAGATAGTCACCCTCCTCTCCTTCGGTCTCCGCTGATTCTGCAATAACCAAAGGCAGTGGTTTAGAGCCCTCAGGACCTTGCAATCCAACATCACTTGCTTCTGCAAGTAACGCTTGCACACGGTCAGTAAAGAATTTACCACCAACACGGGCATGGAGATTCTGTGCCAGTTCTTGCACAGATGAAGGGATGACTTCTTTGGCTCCTTGACTAAGGTCGTGCCAGAGCATCAGAAGAAGGAGCGGCAACCCCCTCTTTCTCCTTCCGGGAGACGCCAGTCAACACCACTGCTCCGGTCGGAGGAGCAGTAGTGGACACTTCCGCCTCCGCGGCGTCCCTCTGACGAGGCTTCTTGCTCTTTTTGGTAGAGGCCGAAATAGCCAGTCTCTTCTTGCTAACCTTCCTCGTCACCTGGGAAGGGGCACCACTCTCCTGAAAAGAACACAAGAAACAAGAGATGAGTAAAAATCCTCTAACACCAGGACTCAATTCGGTATCTCTAATCCGAGTCAATAAAAAATTAATGTGTTCCATTAACACCCTAATCGGTATGCTAATAACGAATGGGAAAGATTTTAGTACACCACACATACCTAATTCGGTACCCTAATGGAATAAGAGGATAAAACCAAAACTAAATCACTCCACAACTTACCTTTTCGGCCTATGCATGCCGAACAGGGTGTTTGTGAAATCACTTCACAGCTTACCTGTTCGGCCTATGCATGCCGAACAGGGTGTTTGTGAAATCACTTCACAGCTTACCTGTTCGGCCTATACATGCCGAACAGGATGATTGTGAAATCATTCCAACAGCTTTCCTGTTCGGCCTATGCATGCTGAACAGGGTGTTTGTGAAATCACTTCACAGCTTACCTGTTCGACCTATGCATGACGAACAGGGTGTTTGTGAAATCACTTTATAGCTTACCTATTCGGCCTATGCATGCCAAACAGGGTGATTGTGAAATCGCTTCACAACTTACCTGTTCGGCCTATGCATGCCGAACAGGGTGATTGTGAAATCACTTCACAGCTTACCTGTTCGACCTATGCATGCCGAACAGGGTGATCGTGAAATCACTTCACAGCTTACCTGTTCGGCCTATGCATGCCGAACAGGGTGATCGTGAAATCACTTCACATCTTACCTGTTCGGCCTATACACGCCGAACAGGGTAATTGTGAAGTCATCTCACCAAGCCTCTATGCGGCATACAGAAGCCGAATAGGCTGGCTGCATAAAGGTTTAAAATGCATACTCATGGTCTACATACACAGAATGAGTAGTAAAAAAAAAAAAGAAAAAAAAAGAGGAAAAAAAAAAGAGCTCATTTTCAGGTTACATGCCGAATACAAAACTACTCTTAAAACCTGGAATTGTTCAGAAGTATGAGATGGACGAAAGTTACCTCGGTCACCTTGCGACGGTCCCGCCATTCCTGGTTCTTTAGCTCAAAAAGCTCCTCCAAGTACTCATCACCCGTCTTTTCTCCCTTCTGGCTCGGGGTTAGTTGGCTCATTGCTTCGTCTGCAATCAACCAGGAAAAATTAATTAATTATATAAAACTTTAACAAAAATTAGCAAGTATGAGAAGACTGACGGTATCTGGAGTACCTCTAGGCATGCTCAAAGAAAGGCCACATGCCGACAGAAAAGTGTTGCTCCTAAAAAAAGTAAAATCTGGCACCCACACCACTGGAACAAAAACTTTCTTGTTCCTACCTCCTCTCGTTTTCACAGTGACTTGCCGGTTACCGAAAAGCTTGTGTTCAAAAATGAAGTCAAATTTTGGGTGAATGGAGGGAAGGTCTGGGTTCCTACCGGCCAGATAGGGGTTCTCAATCCACTCGTTCAGATAGTCGGCCAGACCCTCTTGGCTGATGTGAACGTAGAAGAAGCGGTGTCTCCACCTTTTCCATTTGTTTGGCTTGGAGGCTGTCATCATGAAGTTTTTCCTGGAAGAGATGACGTACCAGCCATCTCGCTCTGCGTCCACACGCGTGATCGAATGCATGTGGCAGAAAACAGCAAAGTCCAGGGGGATCCCCCTCAACTCACATGTGGCAATATAGCCAAGAATGTTCGTCCAGGAGTTGGGGGTGAGTTGCCAGAGTGCAACCCGGTATCCCTCCAAGAGGGTAATGATAAAGGGATGAAGGGGAAATCTCAACCCTAGGTCAATAGCCGCCTCATATACTAGGACGGTCTTATCGGGAAGAACGATGATGGATGCCCCAGCAGGGGCACCCTTATCTTAAAACCAGGTCCAAAGGCACATGCCCTCCTATAGGCCTCTAACTCACTCTTGTAATGATCCCTAAAACTTTTCTCTAAGAAACAATTGCTGGGTGTATAGACTGGCTTGGATGACGATTCTCCTTTGTCGTCCTCACCATCCTCTTCACTTGAAGAAGATGAGGCTTCGGGCACCTCCTTTTCAGGGACCGGATGAGGGTCAATCAAATGTTGTTGAGCAGCTGTAGAATTTAATAAAGGATGATACTCTTCTACTGATACGGCATCCGAAACTTCATGAGCAGGCACCCAGAAGCTGCCTGATCCTTCGGACACCCTGGCCGTTTGCTTTGTCCGTGCCATCGAAGTACCCTGCACAGGTACAGGCATAAAAGCAGGCCCATCAACATAATGATCAATCATACAAAACTCTAATGTATGAAATGGTCCGTATACAGACGATTCCTCTGTCTCCATGGAAGGGTTCGACCTTTCAGGGGACGGAATCAGTTTGTAAGACTCAATGGGAGTGGAGGTGAGTGATTGACCCAAAGCACTAGAATCGGCGTCCGAATTAAAAGACATAAGTACTAAAGCGAAAAGTAAAGAAAGAGAATAGATGGAGTGGTACCTAAGTAGATGAAAAAAGGCTGATGTAGGGATGCCGAGACGAAGAAAGGTCTTGAAGAAAAAATGTCAGCTGACTTTCAGGCTTGAAATGATGCGTTTCAAACTTCTCTCTCTAACAGGTTCACCACAGATTCTCTCTTTTCAACTCAGTAAATTCTCTCTCAAGAAAATGCAAGAGGTAAAAATGGAAAGTGAAGGAAGGTGTTAGTATTTATAGGAAAAGAAAAGAAGGTGAAAAGTTGTTGCTCCTTTTCCCCCCAAAAGTTTTGAATTATTCCATGGGCTTAGGCCCATGGGCGTCTTTGAGGCTTGTTCAAATGGGGTTTAAAGTGGGGTCCAGGTCCAGTTCGACACCCCTTTTGAAGGGGAAAATGTTGTGGGGTATTTTCTCTTGGCACGTGGCCCAGTGGTTGGGTGACACATGGCCCACTAACTAGGTGACACGTGGCCCAATATGGGAGTGACGCGTGGTAATACTAAGTCAGCTGAAAAAGGATGACACCTTGGTCTACGGGACAAAGCCCATCACTATCAGGCCCACCAAGTTAATCTAACAGTCAATCCAGCGATCATGGATGTGACACGTGTCAACATCTTATGCATGGTGCAGTTCTCGAGAAGCCTATAAATAGGTCCCTTTTTTACTGCTTTAGGGGACGGAGGGACGTTAGGAAACAGAAGCGTTCATAATTCTCTATCTAGGGTTAGAGTTTCTCTCTAGATTAATGTTAATTGACTGTTCAAACTGAAATTATTTATTGAATATTTGATTATATAAAAGCAAATCGCTCTGCGTTGTAGCATTGTATTTGAGTCCACACATCTCCCTCGATATTATACAAATTTCCCTAAAACAGAACCCATTTATTTGTCACTTACTCTGTTTTTCGCTCTCAACTCACTCACTCTCCTCTCCTAATCATCTTCCTCAATTCCTATTTATTTCAAAGCCTCCATTAAGGTATACATATAAAAAATTACAAACAAACAAAAAAAAGTTTCTAACAAAATAAGATTGAAAGAAAGTATGGATTATGGAAGAAAAAAGTAGTTAGTTTTCTTTTTTCATAGTTGTTCCTCTATAGTCGTGTTTTTTCTCTTTAGTTGTTCCTCTACAGTCGTGATTTTTCATAGTTGTTCCTCTAGTAAGAGGCAAATAGAGGATTCGAGCAATGCAAGGTAACCATCTCCCGACTCTTGGTAAGATGTATTTAAAAGGATGAGCTATTGCGAAGTAACAACTGTAATGTGACCGCAACTAAATTTTGAGGCATTTGTGATGGCTAAGCATGCCAATGATCTTGACAGTTGTGATTTAAATGATGTTCGGAAGTAATACAATCTTAGACCAAAGATTAGTTCTGCACCATTTAAGGTCGAAAACCTGACCAAGAGAGGTATATCCTTAATATGCGGCAGATCAACAATCCACACAAGCAAAATTGCTAAAGACACAAATTAACAAAAGTAAAAGCTGGCTTTGGAATCTACAAAGATGATGACTGAATGTCATCTGCCATTTGAATTTGTACATGGCACATTACCAAGAGCTGTCGTTATAGTTACACATTTCTTATGACTATTAGTAAAGTTTCATATGGAACTAAAATCGATATGCAGTAACAATTTACTGAATCAACAAGATTATAACTTTGAAGTCTTCCACTGATGTTTTTACTAGTACATCATTCGCACACTCTTCCTGAATGTTGGTTTTTCCGACCTTCCAGAAACTCAATAATTGCCTCTTGGAAAATTCCTTTGTCTCTATTAACTCAGTCTCAGATGCCCTACACAACTTTTCAACCACTACCACTCCACCTTCCTCCTCTCAGGCTGAAATGGTTGATGCTCAACGGACTAAATTTAAATTTAGCCGAATTTGGACTCGAGTAAGTAAGTCTTTCGCTGCATTTGTTCCAACTATCAATGCTTCGGTTGGGTTGCTAGTCAACATTGGTAATAAACGTCCGTTTATTCCTTCCCCAATATGGAAATGTTCATGTGGCCAAAAGGAAGAAGTCCTAGAGGGTGTACTCAGGAAGACGTCATGGGAAGGAAATCTTAAATTTTGGGTTAGGTAGTGGCGATGAGATCTTTAAAGATGATGAACATGGTGATTTAGTTCTGGACACACCTAGTGGCGCGGCTGGCCGTCTGCAGCCTTTGGTGGATCAATGAAGCTCCTATCCTGGAACTGCCGCGGGATCGCCAAAAGGATGCCGCCCTATCTTTTTTTAAGCACCTTTGTAATAATCATGTGTTAGATCTTATTTTCTTATCATAAACTAAAGTTGTAGCTAGTTCTCTTAGTCCTTGGTTTAGTAGTTTAGGATTTACTAATAGTTTTGGTGTCGATTCTATGGGATCAAAAGGAGGTCTTTTTGTCTGTTGGCCTCCTCGGCTAGCTGTAGAGGTGGTGTTTAGCTCTTTCCACCTTATCCTTTGTAAGATTGTGGATATTAATGGTAGTTTTTATTATGTCCTCTGTGTCTATGGTAGCCCATACGCCCATCTCAGACAAGAAGTATGGGAGTATCTGTCCACCATTTTCAAACTCATAGGTGATAACTGGGTTATGGTAGGAGACTTAATCAGATTGAGAAAGCAAGCCAAAGGAAAGGGGGAAGCAATAACATCACTGGTCTTAAAAACTTCCTTGATTTTAAGTCATTGAACAATCTCTTACCAATACCGTATAATGGGGTTAGATTCACCTGGATCAACAACTGCAAAAATAGTGACCTCATTCGAGAGTATTTAGACAGAGGCGCTATTGTTGAACATATTGGCTAACTAAATATCCGAATACACTTATTATTAATCACCCAATCTTCCTTTCGGATCATAGTTCAGTCATGTTGGACTCCAACCCAAGTTTCAACAAGAACAAAAGACCCTATAAATTTGATTCTTGGATCCTTAAAGTAGCTAACTCGGGCCCAATAATAGAGGAACCTTGGACCTTGCATAGTCTCGGCTCCCCTTAATAACAGCTCCAGCGAAAGTTAAAAGCAGTTCTTCTCCACACCAAGAATTGGGCTCTCAATTATTCAAAAGAAAACAACATCAAGTGGGCCACCATTTAGAAGGATCTAATTGAAGAACAAAATAATGTGTGCACATCCAGTCAACATGAACAACTACATAAAGAAGTAGAATTTAAGACGGCTTACTAGAAACAAAGAGCAAGGTCTCGCTGGGACCTTTTGGGAGACCAACCAACATCCTACTTCTTTAAATGTTCCACCGCCAAGAGAGCTCGCTCAGAGATCCGTTTCATTCAACATATATCAGGACAATGGCTTAGTGATCAACCCCTCATTCAGGAGGCATTCGTCGAGCACTTTGAAAAGTTACTAGCCCCTCAACACCATTCAGAGTCTCCAACTACTGAGAATAGCTTCGAGTCATGGACATCACATATGCCAGGGTTAACGAATAACCACTTGGTGCGCCTCAGTCAACCGTTTGCTGAGGAAGAGATACGTTGTGCAGCCTTCTCCATGAAACCCGATAAATCCCTAGGACTAGAGGGGTTCCCGTCGAGTTTCTTTCAAGTAAAATGGCCTTCAATCAAGGATTCTGTCTGTAATGCAGCATTAAGTTTCTTCAATGGAGGGCATCTACTCAAAGAAACAAACTCAACTTTTATCACCCTGATTCCAAAGGATAAACACAGTTCACATGTTTCACAATTCAGACCTATCAGCTTATGTAACACAGCTTACTAGGTTATCTCAAAATGTTAGGTCAAAAGACTAAAACCGATTCTTAAACAACTGATAGGTGACTCATAACATGCTTTCGTCCCTGGTTGGCTAATGGTATATGCCAACTTACTAGGTCATGAGATAAATCATTGGGTCAAGCACAAGAAAAAGGGTAAACAAAAGGTGGGGCTTCTGAAAGTTGATCTTAGTAAAGCATACGATAGAGTTGACTGGGAATTTCTTTCGCAAATTCTACAGGCTATGAACTTTCCGACCAAATGGAGAGAGTGGATTCTGGAATGCATCTCCACAGTTTCGTACAGTGTGTTAGTTAATGGTATTCCGTCTCGTCGTTTCAAACCAACTAGAGGCCTAAGGCATGGAGACCCCCTCTCCCCATATTTGTTTATCTTGGTTATGGAAGCTCTCTCCCTGTAATTGAAGCACCAACCAAGTATAGGGAATATTCAGGGAATCAGATTGGGAAGAAACGCTCCGGCAATTAGTCACTTGTTTTTTGCAGATGATGTAATGTTCTGCTTCAAAGCAAAATTGGAAACGGTTACCAGCCTAAGGCGAGTCCTTGACACTTTATGTGTGTTCTCTGGCGAAATGGTCAACTACGATAAGTCCAACATAATTTTCAGCCCCAACATCCCTGTTAAGTATCGGAAATTCCTAACTAGAAGACTGCAAGTTAAGGAGATCTCTAAGTTCGGCAAATATTTGGGTGTTCAAATGAATGTTGATGGCCGGTTGGCTCACTGTTACCAAGATCTTGTTTCTAGGATCAAAGAAACAATAAATGCTTGGAAACACTCAGCCCTGTCCCGAGGGAAACTGATTCTCATAAACTCCATCCTGCTATCCATGGCATCTCATATTATGTCCGTATATTACATCCCAAAAACAGTGCTCTCTACCATTACCAAGGATTTCCTCAAATTCTTCTGGGAAACCTCAAATTCTAAAAAGCCGATTTATTGAAAGAAACGAACCCTCCTCGAGAACCATAAATTCCAAGGAGGCTTAGGGTTGCGAAACCTGGATGTACGGAATCGCTCCCTCTTATTCAAACAGGCTTGGCGAATCCATAGCCAATCCCATCTTCCTGTGACGCAGATTTTTGTAGGAAGGTATGGTCAAGACCCAATCCAAATGGCTATCAAAGGGAAAGTCCCTACGAATATACCTTGGGCAGGTTGAAGCCTGGTAAGGGCAACAACACATTTCCTTACAGGGTTACGGAACAGAATTGGTAATGGTAAGTCCGCTACAATTCAGGATCATATTTGGGAAAAAGGTGGTCTTCAAACCCAGCCATCTAGTGAAGCAAGACAATCCAGTAATAGTTTCTGAACTAATTACCACAACAAAGCAATGGAATAATAGTATCATCTGGGAAAAATTCAACTATGAGAATGCCTCGACAATTGTAGCAACATATTTGCCAAGAACGGATACAGAAGATACTACATACTGGGAAGGACACAACTCTGGGAATGTAACAACATATATGCCAAGAACGGATACAGAAGATACTGCAAACTGGGAAGGACACAATTCTGGGAATGTAACAACGAAGTCAGCGTATTGGTGGCTCCACAGAAGGGAACAACTTAACACCAAACCTCAAAACATTTGGCAGAAAATTTGGACCTCGGACTTATTACCTAAGTGGAAACTTTTTTTGTGGAAACTTCTAAATGGAGCGTTGCCGTTTGCTTGCCAGCTTCGCAACAGAGCTATAATAACCCATGTTATTTGTGGTTTTTGTCACAACGGGAGAGAGAGACTGCAACAATGTTCAACGAATTTGGCAATGTGGTTCACTTGGCATTAGACCACACCAGCAGAGTCATCTATCTTTTGCAGACTGGTTACTTAACTTCCTCTCATATTTACTGGAAAGAGATAAGGACCAACCTTCGTTGTATACTACAGCCAATTTCGTTGCTACCGTATAGGCTACCTGGCTTCACCGCAACAGCATAATCTACAATGATTCCCCCTTTAATCCAAACATTGTCATGTTTACTCAGAGACAACAATTGCAAAGGTGGTACCTAACTTGTCGCCAGCCCAACAGTCTACACCATTCACCGGACACAACCTACTTACCTGATGACACTGCATGGAAAAGGGGTACCTATAAGGGATGCAGCACATTCACCAAAGTAGTAGCGGATGGAGCTTGGAAGGCCTGAGGGAAAGGATACAAGGCAAGTGTTGGATGGACTCTAAATGATGACAAGGGTACTGAGATCACAAAAGGCCATAGTAAAATTATGGCTTGGACACCATTACAAGCCGAGGCACTTGCTGTGCTTCAAGGGATACAAGCTGTCACTGCTTCACATCCGCATGTCTTAATCTATACTGACTCCACTCAATTGGTTCAGTGCCTTAAGAATCCGACTGCCGCACCGCACAACATCAAGGGCATCTTACAAGATATCATTTTAGTATGCTTTACATTTAATTCAGTAGAATGTAGAAAGTTAGTACGCAGGGAACAAGTTGCAACAGCTCATTCCCTTGCTAAACTATGTTAACTAAACTTTATTATTTACCAAAAAAAAAAAACAATTGCCTGTTTGGCTGTATCATAACTTTATCAAATGGACTGCCACAGTTTCTCGTACTCAATTCGTGTATGTTTCAAGGTTTTTTTGTTTTTTAATACCTTATTTTTGTCTGATTTTGAAAATTAGTACCTTATATGTATTTTTTTTTAATTTTAGTACCTTATTTTTTTCCAAAAACACAAAAATTAGTACCACTTAACCATTTCCGTCACAATTTCAGTCTTGTGGGGCTCACTCACGATTATACCTTTGATTCTTCTCCACTTTAGTGTTCCATCCCTTCAAAATCATTTTCTATGTGTATTAGACTCCATTGAAACCCCATTAAATCCAAAAAATTTAGTTGAATTATTGCAACAACTAAAAATCATTTGATTATGTACACATTATAAAGTATGTACAAAAATTTAATTATTGCAACATCGAACAATCATTTGATCATTTGCACAAATTAAATTATTTAAGTTTAATTATTGCAACAATGAACAATCATTCAAGTATGTACACAAATTTGATAAACATTCCAAAAGTTAGGGTTCTAATTGGTGAATTGGAGTTTTTATATTGATTTAGGGATTTTGCCAATTGGTTTTGGGGTTTTGCAATTGGTTGTAAAATTTGAGTTTTATGGTTTAAAAGTGAAATCCGAACTTCACTTTTTTGAATTTCATCAAAATTGACGTTTCCTTTTTCTTTTTGGTTGTCATATGATGTGGTGATGGAGGAAACAAGGTGTTATTGTGGGATACTTGTTGCAAAGCTTCATTCATAGACTGCAAAAAACCGAGAGTATAGGTTCATGGCATACATTTTTGGTGAACTTGGAACTAATAGTAGGGATTGTAGACTTTAGATGAGTTGACTAAGATATGCTTGATTAGGGAAATGTTTTTGGTTTAATTGGGTTTTAGGATTGATTTATGAAATGAGAATTGATGATTAAAGATAAGGAGTGAAAAAATTATGGGGTTTAATTGGGAAAAGGGTAATAACATTAATTAGTTAAGGTGGGGCCCACAAAAACGGAAATTGTGACGGAAACCGTTAGCCGGTACTAACTTTTGCGTTTTTAGAAAAAATAAGGTACTAAAATTTTAAAAAAAAATTATAAGGTACTAATTTTCAAAATCAGACAAAAATAAGGTACTAAAAAAACCAAAAAGCCATGTTTCAATCATAACTTTATCAAATGGACTGCCATAGTTTCTCGTACTCAATTCGTGTATGCTTCAATTATCATTGATTCATCGCCAAATATTCGGATGCTCCTCTACTAATAAGAATGTATACTAGATTGAACAAATTCATAACACTTTGAATTGCTAAAGCAAATACTTGTAATATACTACCTCATAGAATTTTCAATCTCTAGAATTGCTAAAGTTCAAACAAAAAAATAAAAAAATAAATTTTAACCCCAAACCTACTGTACATGGAACAGGACCTTAATCTAACTATAACAACCAAAATTTCTGATGCCTCCTACCAATCAGTCTGAATGTACAACTTTAAATTGACAGAATTCATAACACATTGAACTTCTAAAGCGGAAATTAGACTACCTCATAGAATAAAATCTCTAAATCTTAAATTAAGAGGGGTAAAATAAACAAAGATGAACTTTTTTTCTATAAAAAAAAGGTAAAATCTTTCCGACCCCAATCTACTGTACATTGAACCTAACCTGGGGTTGACTGTCATGTAATATCTGGTGTCACAACACAGTGAGCTGATTGTGTTGACCTACTTAATGCCTCGTTTATCCTACTGAAAACTATCTTCAACGGCACACACGCTAGTGTCGGAGTATTCGAACTCAGAACCATCGATTTTCCATTCTCAGGGTAAAGCTTATAAGAACCAGTGAGTGAAGACAACTTCCTTGTCTTCTTTGATGAAGAACCATGTCTCCTTGACTTGAAAGCTTTCCCCTTGCGGCGAGAACTATGCCATCGATGTTTTTTGCTGCGCTTGGTTTTACGTTCTTTATTCGGCTCATCTACAAAATTTACTATTGCATCTTGATCATCTAAATCACAGCTACCAGTCAAAGGGAAATTAAGATCACAAAAACCATTTTCTAAAGCCTCCACTGCAACAGGGTGACCAGTGATGGATTTACCGCTCATCTTGCTCACAAGGGAGATATAAGGAACATGTTGTACCTGAGGCTTGGTAGCTTCCACAGTTACTTCAACTTCATATAGTGATGATGATGGGACATCGGACAACTCTGAGTTGTAAAAACGAGACGTGGGCTGATGATACGAGAATGATTTTGGGGAAGAAACGGACACAGACATGTGTTTTCTCAAATCTGGGAACCCATTATTAAGTAAGCCATTCGATCTTGGGGAAATCGAAAAATCGCCATTTTTGCTCAAATGTCTTGCATTCCTTTTTCCTTTTGATTGCCATTCAGAAGCACCTTTCTCCAAAGGACCATGCTCATTAAACGCCTCATGCTTCACATAAGAAGCCTGGATATGAAAATTACTACCAGAATTCCTACTCAACACACCAACACATGGCTTCAACGGAGAAGAGGTTTGCCAAACAGGGGGGAAACCTGGTGGAAATAATGAAATGCAAAAAAGCACAACGTATTCAATGATTCTTACCAATATAATAAAAGATGAACATATAAACAAACTACTACTACACACTTGCAAATACTGACTAATTTCTAAACATACTTTAAATTGTCACAGTTAAGATCCTGAACTTCCTACATTCATTTTAGAGGGTGAATAAGAGGGGGAAAAAGATGCAGTAACTGACTTATTGAACAGAGTCAATAAAGCTAAAGTATAAACGTACCAGAAGGGTCTAGTTCCTCATCAATAATTGGGACATCGAATAGTTTGTCTGAAAAGAAAACCTCAGGAAGATACTTGCTCAATGGTTCAATATCTTTTAACTTTTTACGATCTTCACAAACAGAGGAAGGAGATATATCATCAGATCTCTCGAAAGGATTTGCAGATTCATCACAAATTATTCGAACAGGAACCATTGATGTATGCTCCAAAACCTTAGTTAAAGGACGCCGGCGATATTCCCTTTTCAAGAGCTCATTAATATCTACCACTTGAGATCTCTTTTTCTTGAATGTAGGAACTGCACCCCCATTTTCATGAGTTTCTACTGCTGTACCATTAGCAGCTGGAGTAGCACTAATTGACCCACTACTTGGAGGATCCACATTATTTGCTAATGCCAAAACATGGATTTTCCGATCTGAACCTACCCCTAGGTCATTGAGTCCTTTCATGCGTTTAAAACCTTCATTACCATCATCTTCTGAGTCATTTGGGATCCTTCTCCTTTTTCCTTTATAACGCTGCCCCTTCAAGCAGATGGAACCATTAGTCTCTTCGTAAGATTTACCAGAGTGAGATAACTTCTGTGTCGAATTTATGTGAACTTCACAAGGAGTTGTCAACTCTGAACTTGTTTCCTCAGATGAACACTCATGATCATCACCAACGTTCGAACCCTTTTTAATCAAGCTGTCCTTCTCAATTTCAAGAGCACGGAGAATAGCAATTTCTTTTCGGGGATATTTCAATGATCTCTTTAGGAATTTTGGAGCGGAGACTTTTGCCTTTTCAATACAGGCGTCATATTCTCCGCAACGAAACGCTTTGATAACTTTAGTCGTCTCAAGATCATGCCACTCCCTGGAACATCCAAAATGACAAAACAAACATTCCAAAGCACGGATCAGGTAAGCTCAAAGATCCAAGAAGTGTCCTAAATTGACAGTTTACAAAATGCAAGAACAACATTTCCAGTGAACTGCAGCAGAATTGTCCAACAAAAATCATAAGAACTCGAGCACATAAATTAAAGAGAAACACTTAATCAAGGCACAAAAGAGTATACATTCAACCAGAGTGAAAAATCAACAAACATAGTGCACAGAACTGTCTCCTAATTGGTTCTTATTTGTATAGATCTATAAGAAATTATACTTGGATGATTTGTAGTGGCTCCACTCGTATGAAATCTAACATTTACCCATGTCCGATGAATTTTCAATGAAAATGTATGTGACTAAACCTACTTGCCCCTATCAGCACAAAGTCCAACGAATTTTTCCAAAAATGGCAATCACATACAAAACACATGACGTCATCTTGTCCCAGATCTTTACTTAAATCAGTTAATAAAAAATGAAAAAATAAAAGTAATTTCCACTGAAAATCACTGATACATCCAAGTATGGAGCTGAATATGAACAAAATTGGGGAAGAAAAGATCACATGCGTGGTGATAGTCAACTTTGGGCAACTCACTAATAACGTGGGGTTTTACAATTTTACAACAAAAGGACTATACACCATCCACATTTTTTTAGTTGCTATTCTAATAGTTTATGAGACGTTACTTAAAACATTAATATCTCAAATTAAGTAAAAGTAAAAATTATGAGAATATATCGTTAAAAAGTACATAGTGAGACAAATCAAACAAGATTCCATTACAAGGGGCTTCTCGTCAATTTTACAAAAGATAATGAATAACTTTAAACCAAACCCAACTGCTGGGCTAAGAATATTCCTCACAGAATTTTATTCCGTGACTTTGATCCCTTTGCCCCCTTCATAGGCTCATAGCATTGTTTTCATTCCTTAATCCCTCTTCCCCCATCCGTTTCTCTCCCTCTCTTTTTCTTTCCTCACCCAGCTTATCCATCAATACATTTGTAACTATAAGTCTGAGACTACACTAGGTCACAAAGGCATCAATTTTACAGCATGCATTTAAAGAGCCTCGCATTCTGCTATCTCAACACTCAACAAACATACAAATACACTGTGGACATTAAACTCCACTAAACGACTTAGTTTAATAACCGCACGCCTAGGCGCAAGGTGCCAGATTTGGGGCTTTAGAACGCACAGGCGCACAGTGATCTGAAAGGCTCATTGAGGTGCGCCTAGGCGCAGCTCCATGGTTTTTTTAGCAATTTTAAAATTTTTTGGCGCACAGTCCTTCTGCAGCTCTCGCCTTATAAAACTAACATGCTTGTTTTAGTGACCATTACCTTCTTAGCCATCCCATTGCATGACATACTGGGTCAGGAAAACATGGAACTCCAAGAGAAACTATAGTTATCATTACAGTTTATCAACTATAATCAACTTTCTGTCTATCAGCAATTCTATAATTGAATATAGGCTGAATGTTCTGTACAGTATACTTCACAGTGTGAATCTGATGACAGCAGATGGATTGATCCCTGTTCTGCCAAATGAAATGAACCAGAGCGGCACAAGCAGCACAGGCCATCCATTAACCATAACTAACTGCCCTTGTGATTCCTACAAGTTCCAACCTCATAAAAAGAATAACTAAACACTATGACCATGTCATAATTGGTTAAATATACCAGCCATTGCACTTTCAAAAACCTAAAAATGGCAATTGTGTGAAATTGGCTAACTTATAGACTACATGTTAACTGGTATGCATTTCAAAAGTCCGAAACAGTTTGATTTCGATCTCTATGATGAGACATCTTCTGGATTAATAGGTAATTCAATGATGTGATAACTTTGGACCATAAAGACTAGCGATTATTGAGTGGCTGAAGTATCCAGGATCAATTTTGCAGAGGAATGAAGATATTGACAAAGATGTAACCTACCAAATTAAAGCTGGGTGGCTTATATAGAGAGGAGTGACTGGGTTGTTGTGCGATTAAAGTGTTCCAATGAGGTTAGAAGGAAAGTTCTGTAGGACTGCAGTAAAACCTGCATATATGGGTCAGGATGATGGGCAATCAAGAAGCAGGATATTATGAAGCTGGGTGTAACAGAAATGTGTATATTGAGGAGAATGTGTGGTAACACTTTGAGGGAAAAAAAAAAAAAGAA
>PYUH01000512.1:0-54847 GCA_016808085.1 Suaeda aralocaspica | reverse complement strand
AAAAAAAAAAAAAAAAAAAAAAGGACTAATTGTAACGAGAGTAACAAATTCAAATAAAAAGAAGCAGTCTAACACAGTAATTGAGTTTTACTAAATTACTATTATCATTAAGATCTTGTCCTTTATAGTTGAAATGCACTGAATTAAACTGTATTATAATGAATTGAATATGATATCTTGACTCAAGTATTTAAACTAAATTATTCTAAACATAGCCGGAAAGTGCATAGCCTAGGAAGGATGTGTACTTCCGCACTCCTCTTCCTCTTACCGAATATGATTAATGTTCGTTACTATTCAACATATTCATGTTAGAGAGAAAAGTACGGAAATATTTTAAGAGTATGGAAATCACCCACATCTGAGGAGGTGGTGATAATTTGTAAGAATAGTTGCGATTAGAGAATTTGGGCGAAATGGACTCGTGCGTACCAAGCAAGACAACTCAACCCTAAAATTGTTTTTTCAAAGATACATTTAAATAATATTAAAAAAATACCCCCCATACCCCCCCCCCCAAAAAAAAAAAAAGACATTCACATGGTACCTTCTCATATAATAAAAACTTCATGTCATTCCCAATTATCAAGGCTAAGAATATTTCTAGGAGTACTGTTTTCATTCCCTAAAGTCCTAAACCTCTCCCCTGGAATATCATTTTCATTCCCTCTCCTAGCTTATACATAGAGATATTTGCAACAGTAATCTAAGATTACACTAGACTTTGATGTTTTAGCATGCGTATAAAGTGCTTCACATATTTCATTTTCTCCACTCCATATCCTTTCCCTTGCAAGACCAAGTCGTTTAGGCAAACATCCAATTCAAGAAAAAAGGCCATATGTGCTATCTTCATTAAAGGGGAAAAACAATTTGATCAAATAATAGGTCGTCTTTACTGTTATGCATTTCAAAATCATCAAAAATTCAATTTCAAATTTTCAATCTCTGCGATAAGGCACCTTGTGGATTAAGATAGTGTTTGGCCTAGTTTATAAAAGTGATTCTTAACTTGAGAAGCCAAAAGTGGGCCAAAGAAGGGATAAAATGAGAATTATTTCTGTTTCTCCAAAATACCAAAACTGTTTCTAGGAATGGGAGAAACAGAAGCTTCAAATTGAAGCTTTTCAAGAAGCTCTTTTTTAGTGTTTTCACTTCCAAATTCCAATAGCAACAATTCCTACTGAATCCACCATAGCTTCAAGCCTTCAACCACCTGAACACTTCATGTAATTACCTTAACACTTCACTCAACTTCAACGGCCGCAAAAACAGCACAACCGTGGTGTGGGTTCGTGGGGTTGTAGGGTCATAGTGGTGGCGCGGATTCATGGCTGTGTGGGTTTGTGTTGATTTTGGGTTTGTGGGTTCATGGTGGTTGTTGGTCTTCGGGTTTGTGAGTTCATGGTGGTAGTGTAGGTCTTGGGGTTCATGGAGGTTGTGTATCTTGGGGTTCGTGGTGGTTGTGGCACTTGTGGGTCTGGGGTCTTAGGGTTCGTGGATGTGTGGTGGTTGTAGGGTTGTGGGCACGTGGGTTCGTGGGTATTTGGGTTGGGTCTTGGGGTGAGTTGCGGTGATGTGTAGGGTTCATGTGGTCAGGTAGTGATTGGGGTTGTGGCAGGGGCTGCAGTGTGGGTTGGTGGCTGGGGTTGCGGTCTTGTGGAAGGGGTTGCGGTGGGCTAGGCTTCAGGGGGTGGTGGAGTGGTGGTTTGAGAAATGGGTTATTGTTGGTGCTGATGCCCCTGATGGAGCATAATCAATAGGCATAACATAACAACATTGTTTCAACTTCTTAAAATCAATTCTTAAATATATGGCCAAACAAATCTAAATTTCTCTAGTGTTTCTAGAGAAACAGTTTCTACAAAAACACTTTTTAGAAGTCGAAATAGTTTTCCAAAAACTAGGCCAAACATGCCCTAAAACAGGTAACTCTGAGTTCTAACCAATAAATTCGGATAGTTCTACTTAGCCGTTTATAATCACTAAGACGTCCAGCACCATATATAACGAGATTATGGTGACAACTGAGACGCGCTACACATTCCAGAGGTAACACCTTATGCTCAATACAAAGAAAAGATACCACGAAGAAAACTAATACAAAAACCAACAATAAGGTCACTCCTTGTGGCCATTTTGATTTAATGAGGCATTAAGAAACAAAAAATGGGCCTAAACAAAACAAAAAACATGCTCATTTCAAATTTCATACTCCATTCCAAACAATGCCGAAACATAAGTTTCAGTTTGCAAACATTCTCATCGGATAAAAACTTCATCAAGCAATGCTGGAATACAAATCAATCAATCAAAGATTTAGTCTCATAATTTGGGTCAGCTAAATACAAATACAGTGACTAGATACAAATATCAATTATTAAATACAATGAAACAAAAAGGCATTACAATTAAAAACATAGGTTATTAGTAACAAGTAAAAGAAGGGACTCACACAATTAAGTCATCTCGACCTAATAGCTTGATGGGTGTCCCTGATTTTGGAGAGCTCAAACCATTCTCAGGCAACTCATCTACACCCACAATCTGACCCGGCCACCACGTTCCGTTTCGCCTTTGAACCCAAACAAGCCCTCCAACTGTTGAATCCAATGTTTTCTTCCCTTTTTCTTCATTTAAGGTACTACCCACCATACCTTTCCTCCCTAAAACCCTAACTCAAGCACCCCCACAAACCAAAACAACAAAAACCCTTTCTCCAAAACCTGTAACCTCCTTCCTTCAACAAATAGCAGATTTTTCCCCATTACCTGAAATCACAAATTAAGATCATAAACATAATTTCATTCAGTAAATTTGGAATTCTTCCTACAACAACCTCCACACACATTCAACACCTCTTACCTCAAAATAAAATAAAATGAAAAATAAAAAAAGGCAAAAAGGAATTATTTAATTAATTTAAAAAATAAAAAATAGCATGAAAATTGAAAATAGAAAAACCCTTCTTTGTCAAACTAACAAAAATAATGAATCTGATAATTAGCTGAAAAAAAACCTCAGAAAACACCCAAAAAAAAATTAATAATAATATAATAATGGGGTTTGTCTCTAAAAATCATTTCTTTGACTTATTTCCTATTCACAATTTTTTTTAACGGGATTATTCACAATTTCTTTTTTTTAAACGGTATAATTCACAATTTCTTAAACAACAACAATTTTCAGAATAATCTTATAAAAATTATTGAAAAAAGGAAAAAAAAANTAAAAAAAATATTAAAAAAAAAAAAAAAAAAAAAAAAAAAAAAAAACAGATGAGATGAAATGTAGTCAGTTAATGGTTTTCTATATTCATCATTCAATAAAAATAAAAAATAAAAAAAAAGTCAAAATCGTTAGTGGTGTAGTTGACTATTTACATGACAAAAGTTTTGAGTTTTATATATCTGAAAACAATGAAAGTTTTTGGGTAATTATATTTGGATTAAACATACCTCTTCATTGAAGAAATATCATATGATGATCTTCACAATTTTATNTAATATTTTTTTTTAAAATTTTTTTTTTTTTTTTTTTTTTTTTTGAGTAATTTATAACGTTTCCTACTTTGTGGAAATTGTGGGTGAGTGAAGTGATGAAAGAGAAAATTTGAGGAGAAGAAGAAAAAAAATGTTTTTTAGGTTGAATGAATGTGACCCCACTTTTAATATAGGTTGAGGTTGAGTGAATTAATGTGGCCCCACTTTTGATTTAGGGCCGATGACACGTCACTGGGTTTTACGCAACAGCGGCCAGGGGGAGGGCTCATATATATCGATTTGATTAGTGTCGTTGAGGTTGCGGAATTTCGGGCTTTGGGTCGGGCGAGAATTTGATGGAATCCGTATCTAAAACTTGCCGATATGAGACGAGGATGTTTAAGGAGTAAATAAATTTTGACTTTAATAACATCTTGCTAAAATCTATCGGTTGTTAAAAAAAAAAAAAAAGGCTTAATGGTACCGTAAAGCTAAATAAATTAGTGGATTCTTCTAAACATGCATTGATTTTGAGCGAGATCTTGATAATTACGTCTTTGACAATATTTTTGGTGTTGGTGAAAACAGGAGAGTAATGTTTTCGGAATAAGTTTGAATATTAGAAAATTAATTAAACCATACATCAAGCAAAACTAAAGATTAAGATTAAATTTTGTTCAAGTCAAAGGGAGAAAAATTATCACTAAGTAATTGAGAAATTTGTTTTACGAAAATTATCTTTAAATATGGAGTAATTTTTTTAAGTAAGAGTAAATATAATAAAGATAGTACTTCATAAAATTATCTTCCACGTATGCCTGCAAATTGCTTGATTTTCGTTGCTGATTTGCTATTCCTTGTTGTGTCTCAAGGGTTGTTATGAAAGTTTGATTAGTACGTTCATAAATTATCATTTCTAGTTTAGACAAATATTGGGCCTTGTAGCGTTGTAGGTAAGACTCTATGTAACATGGGTACTTCTAATGGGTTGCCGTCCCCGAACCCGATTCGTTCCCGTATTGGGTACGATTCAGATTATTCATGTTATAATTTACCGTATCCATTAACAATATTTTTCAGAGTAGCCGCTTTCAGTCCCCGTATCCACTTTCGTTTTCGACCCCGTTCCCGACTCCGTGCAATCTAGGGTAAGACAATGCTTATGAATTCACTTATTAAGTTTTGCTGTAAAAAGAAAACATTAAGTTTTAATACTCTTTTCTCTTCCGTCTTTGAGCTCAATAAGTACAAAGTAATCACTTACTAGTATGCCCTATTACTTCTCTAGTTCTGCTGAGAGCAATTCCATACTCTCAGTACAACAATGCCACACAGACACGAGACTGCTTAATGACCTAGACCCCCAACTTGTATTTTGATTATGAATAATTAATGATATGCTACAATTTCACCCAAGGAATAAAAAAGAAAGACAGGAAACTGCTTAGTTTACATATAAATTACAACTTTACAAGTCGTAGTCCTTTTGGAACTGAGTTCCAACTATTGCACTTCAATTGCCTTGGGGAAAAATCAGTTCCTCAACAAAATATATTTTGGCCATCCTAGCAGACAGTCATACCCATTGATCACAATTTAGCTAGTTTTCCCAGTGACTAATAAAGATGTGTATATTTGAGGAAAAAGGTACACAATTTATATGCAAATATTTCAATAAATCTGTACAGACTCTGACCTCTAACAACTCAAACAATGAATTTACGCTTTAAAATGAAAGCAAATGTTGACCACTGATATACAGAGGTCCGATGTAGTTGAAAACAATCAGTTGCAGTTCAGCAAGATGGGAAGCGGGGCATTGTCTACCTTGTATAGCTTCAAGGAAACTGACTGCATATAGCAGGCGACTAGAACCTGCAACCGAATTGCAAGAATCATCAGCAATGACTACAATAATGCACAGAAGGTCATATGCGAGCATAAAGAATACGATGGTTGAGATCGCAGTCATCTGGCAAGATTACATCATTTCTTTCTAAAGATATCCTGTTAAAATTGGTCCAGTTCTCATTCAACACTGTACAGTAAGAGATATAAAGTGAGATTAATGGACTTGCTCCATATATTGCAAGCAATAAGATATGCAAGAAGTTTACATCCCTTTAGATAGCATGAGATATAGGAATTATATGTTGATTTAGATTACTTAATTAAGCCTAAGCATGGGCAAAAAACGTGCAATGCTCATAGATATGTCACACAGAAGAACTTTGAATATATAAAAGAAACCTCAAGGCCATAAAGATACCTTTCATCTAACAGATTGCAGGTTGTTTCGGATACATCTGATTATGTACGGTGTCCGGTCACAAAGCGTGGGATACCAGCAAAATCTGATATGATAGTTACATCACAGAAGCTATCCTCAGTGGCATTTTTCAGGTAATCCTCAAGTATCTTACACTGTTTTTCACCATTTGTCTGTTTCAAATAATAAAAAGTACAAATCAGGCACATCCATTTGATTCTTCTATAATCAAATGGAACAATAATATTCTCAGTTATTTGCATTACTGGGCTCCAAAGTGATTCTCAGTTAAGTAATACGATTCAACGAAAAAATCGACGGCATAAGAAAGTCAAAATCAGTAAAAGAAAAAAAGGAGAAGATCAGATCGGAGTGTCAACAGACGAAACGAGTATAGCCTAAGTCTGTAAAGATAAACTCATTAATGAAAATCGTCTAGAATTACCTAATAAACAATTAAATGACACTCTTTGGAAAAGAAAAAAATTGCTTATCCCTTATCTTCTGGGTAGTTAATACGACACTTAATGTTTACTATGACAGTTGATACTAATGCACTACTAGAAGAAGCTTTTAATCAAATTAACTAGCTTTGATCCCGGGCGTTGCCCCGGATCATTTGATACATCAAAAAATAGTTTAAGGCTTACTAAATAAACTTTATAAGTTTTTACTAAGTAGTTTTTTTAAAAAAAAAAAATCTTAAAATTAAACTTAAAATTTCATAAGATGAAATATTAAGTACGTAAATATATAGAGTGTATACAAAACTCTTTTACATTAGCAATAAAAATGTTTTAGCAAATTATATATTGATGATTAATTATTTTCAAATATAATCATTTGTTAAGTTTTTTTTTCCTCAAGCAATGATTTATTCATTATTAGGGATTTATGTGAGTTGAATTTGTTTGAGAATAATTATATTTTGAACGGTTAGTATTTTTGAACATGAATACACGATTGCAAAAGAAATTTAAAGAGTTGAAGTAAAAGAACAATTATGATATTGGGGGAAAAGGTTGAAATTGAAATGATCACACACAATGTGTTAAAAGGTAATCACACAAACAATTGTTTATTATTATTCATTATACATTTATGTGATTTAACATACATTTTAAAAAGAATATTATTAAGAATTATTTGACCATTCGCTTTATGATGATGTTTTCATTTATTTTGCAATCCGTTATAATATAATTTGTTGTATGAAAAAATAACAATGGTAATGCATAGCTTAGTTGGTAAAGTCTATGTTTCTTAAAGTGAGAGGTCACAAGTTCAATTCTTAACTAACGGATTGCTATGATTCGCCTTACGTTTTAATATATATAGTTGATTAGCTGAAACCATTATGCAACTTGTGTTTACCAATCAGAAACAAACTGCTCTGTCCCTTTATATTCACCATCCGTTATACTAGACGGGTCTGGGTCAATGTTAGGCTTCCGTAATGACTTCAATTCATAAAAAGGGGATAAAAAAACACAGACAGGCGGGCATTAACCTTGCACTATCGGGAGCTCTGACGAGGGTAGCTTGAAGGATTTGTATACAGTAGAAATATTGAAGTATTTACAGGGCTTGGCATTTTCTTTAACTGGGACAGAAGGAATGGAGGAAATCTACGGAAAATGAATATCCCAAATCACTTGGCATCTCACAAGCTCATTATGCTAGATAATAATAACGACTTATGACATAAGGTAATAATCATAATTTTGCAAGAAACAACCCAGGCACATGGCCGTGGTAAATTCATAATGCATGCTGCAGCCTGCCACTAACATGGAAATTTTTCACAAGCATCACTTCTTTTGTTAGAAGAGTTGGAGATAGTTTGTACAAACAATAACACATATTTCTGTGTGAGAGTGTCGAGGGCAACATGAATGTCACCTAAGTATCCTAGCAAAATTACTCACATATTCATCGGTTATCATCACAATCTCCATTCTATCATCTTGTGCCAGACATGATCTTAGTGTAAAAATGGCGAAAAGATGGGGCAAATTCGGCTACTTAACAACTCCTTTACTTCAGAATAAAGGCAAATAAATCAAACTATAAAGGCAAGTACCTCAAAAACGAAAAAACCACCAGGTCTCAACATTACTCACCTAAGTATCCTAGCAAAATTACTCACATATTCATCGGTTATCATCACAATCTCCATTCTATCATCTTGTGCCAGACATGATCTTAGTGTAAAAATGGCGAAAAGATGGGGCAAATTCGGCTACTTAACAACTCCTTTACTTCAGAATAAAGGCAAATAAATCAAACTATAAAGGCAAGTACCTCAAAAACGAAAAAACCACCAGGTCTCAACATTACTCACCTAAGTATCCTAGCAAAATTACTCACATATTCATCGGTTATCATCACAATCTCCATTCTATCATCTTGTGCCAGACATGATCTTAGTGTAAAAATGGCGAAAAGATGGGGCAAATTCGGCTACTTAACAACTCCTTTACTTCAGAATAAAGGCAAATAAATCAAACTATAAAGGCAAGTACCTCAAAAATGAAAAAACCACCAGGTCTCAACATTTCAGACATTCTCATGCAAAGAACAAAAAGTTCATCCAAGCCTTCCACGCCGCCATCCAATGCCAACACGGGTTCATGTTTACCAACTTCAGCTTGCAGACCATTGATATCCTCACTCGGTATATAAGGTGGGTTGCTCACAATACCAGCAAGTTTCCCTTCAAATTCCACAAGAGGCTCAAACCAAGAACCTTGCTTTACCTCTACAAAATCCTAATAAAATTTTCCAATCAAAATTTAATCAGACTAACATCATGATCATACCCAAATAGAAAATATATATACGTGCTATATAGAACCAAATATTAAGAATAACCAAAAATAGTCTATACTCTATACATTCATTGACGTAATCAATCAATCAATCAAAGCCTTAGTCCCATAATTGGAGTCTGCTCCATGAACCAAAACCGATCTTCCGTGTGGTCATCCACGTAAATTTTCCTCCACATTAATACATTGATGTAATCATTTCATAAAAATTAAACAATAATACTAACCTGTAGACCATACCTCTCCACATTATACCTTGCAACAGCAACTGCAATAGGGCTCAAATCAATAGCGAAAACCTTCACATTATCACCCAAAACCCTAGAAATTGCAATAGCAAGAGCACCAGAACCAGTCCCTAAATCAGCCCAAACTCCATCCTTCAAACCCACAAATTTACCCACCACATCCCCAACTAAATCAACAACCTTTTCAGTTTCGGGCCGCGGAATCAAAACCCCTTGTTCCACACACAACACCAAGTCCCTCCAATGCTCACACCCAACAATGTACTGAAAAGGTCTCCTCTCTTCAATCCTTTGTTGCCAAAGCTCATACATTTGACCCAAATCAACCCTCAAATTTACCATTTTTGAGCTCAATACACCATTTTGAGAAATACCCAATTCATGAATGATTGAAGGGTGCTCAATTGTGTCATCAAGGAACCAATTGAACTCCCTAAGTAAGAGGGTGGAATCTGGGCCATTGTCAATGTGAACAAAGGTTGAACCAATGGAAGAAGCAAGTGTTTTGGCCCAAGAGATGAAGGTTTGGAGGTCTTGTAAGGTTGTGGAGTAAATGGGTGGTCTTAAAAAGAGTGGTGTTTGGGGTTTGTGAGAAATTATGGGTGAAGAAGATAAAGTTGGGATTGCAGCAATAGAAGATGAAGATGAAGATGAAGAAGAAGTGATGAAGTTGTTGTAATGAAGGAGTGATTTATAGTTTGGATTTGAGTATTTATGTAAGATGGAAGAAATGAGAGGAGGGGTAATTGATGGTGTAAGGAAGTTGCAACTCCCTCTCATTGCTAAAAGCATTTTGCAAAAAAAACGTAAATTAATCTTGAAAGTAAATTCAGAAACTCACCCAAAAAAAAATACGGAGTAGTAGATTAATAAGTTTTTCTTTTAAGATTTTCAAAAAATTTTGATTCTGAATTTTCAACCAAATTTTCGAATTTTCGTTCCCAAAATTCAATCAGTTCAATTCAGCTCCAATCAATTTAAGAGTCTGTTTTTTCTAACTAAAAACAAATGAACTGAAATTTTTTATTATGGATTATTGATTTTTAATTATGGACTATCGATTTTTAACTATTGATTATTGATTATTTATTTTTAACTATTGATTATTGATTTTTAACTATTGATTATTAATTATCATTATTGATTTTTGTACTGTGATTTTTATGGATTGACTATGACTATTAATTTTTAAGAAAAATTGTCATAAACTACCTGTTAAAAATCACTTTTTGAAAAAAACTACCTAATAAAAATTTTATTTTATAAAACTATCTAATATAAACCTTTTATTTTGGTAACACTACCACTTAACAGGTTTCATCTATTATTCCGTTAAGTCGGTGAATTACCTATATTGTCCTTTTATCTCCATCTATTATTCACTCCATTTTGGTGACATACCAAAATTACCCTTCCATCTCTATCTTCTTCCTTATTGCCCCTCCATCTCCATCTTCTTCTTTAATTTATTACCTTTTGTTTGGGCCAGGTCCAGATCCCAACACTACAAGAAAAACGTCGATTAGCGACGGAATTTTTCCGACGGACCAATATTCCGTCGGAAATTGTAGATATTTGCGACGGATTTTTTTCCCGTAGCAAATTTGCGACGGAATTATGGTCCATCGGAAATTTGCGACGGAATTATCCCATTTCCGACGGAATTTAAAAAAATTGTTGAATGGATTAAAAATTTTTGATAAAAATAATTAGCGATGGAATTTTCTCGTTTCCGACGGAATTTTAAAAAACTGTTGAATGAATTACAAATTTTTGATAAAAATAATTAGCGACGGAATTTTCCGTGACAAATTTAGTCATTTTGCGACGGAAAATTCCGTCGCAATTTTGAAAAAAAGTAAAAAAAAAAAAAAAAAAACCTACTCAACCCTAATATAAAAACCTACTCAACCCTATTTTTTCTCCCTCTTCTTTCTTCTCTTCTTTATTTCTCCCGTTGCCTCCTCCTTTCTTCTTCTCTCATTCTTCTTTCTTTTCTTCTGCTCTTCTTTCTCCCTCTTAATTTCTTTTTTCTTTTCCCTTCTTTCTCCCGTCACCTCTTCTCTTCTTTCTTCTTCTGTTTTTCTCTCACCACCACCATGGCTTCTTTCTCCCGTCGCCTCTTCTCTTCTTTCTTCTTCTGTTTTTCCCTCCTTTCCCTCTTAATTTTTAAGGGTGAAGTTTGACCATGAAAACCCTAGATCTAGGGTTTTCATGTCAAATTTCACCATTAGAATAAATTTACTTGATGTGTAAAGAAGGTATGTGTTTACAACCTTTGTTTTTTTTCGTTCCTTTTTTTTATTTTTGCTGTTTTTCATTTTAGAATTTTTGTTGTTTTTGGATTTTGGAATGTGGAAAAACGTCTATTTTTTGTGGATTGTGACTATTTGGGTTTGATTTACTGTTGATTTGGTAGTTTTGGGTTTGGGTGATGGTGAGATGGCTGAGGGTGTGTGGGTTTTCGGGGGATGGTTGTGTTGGGTTGATAATTGTGTCTGGTTGTCAATTTGGGATGAGGGTTAGTGGGTGTGGGTGGGTGGGTTTTTTGGGTCTAGGTTTGAGCGAATTAGGCTGAGGGTTTTGTGGGTGTGGGTGGCTGCGTTTGTGGGTCTGGGTTTGGGGGTTAGTGGGTCTGGGTGGGGGACGGGTCTGGGCGTGGTTGTGGGTAAGTTGGTGGTCTGCGTGTGGTGGTGGGGTGGGTTTGTTGAGATGGTGAGGTGGCTATTGCTGCCTCACCGCCTTTTTTTTTTTTTTTGATGGTTTCGTCTTGCGACAGAATTTTCCGGCGGATTAACGTCCGTCGGAAATTTCGTCACAAATCAAAAACTCAAATAGTAGGAAAAATGGCGAAATTCCATCGCTAATTCCGTCGGAAAAGTTTTCCGACGGAAATTCCGTCGCAAATTCTTGTTTTTGCGACAAGCAAATTTCCGACGGGCATTTTCCGACGCAAATAACCATTTTGCAAAGGAATTCCAGTATTTTGCGACGGAATTTTTCCGTCGCAAATAACCATTTTTTTGTAGTGCAGGCCCAATATAATGGAAATTACTATTTTGCCCCTAACAGGGGCAAGAGACCCTTACAGGCACTCCCTCCGGAGGGGTGTCAGATTATGACACTTGTCATGATCCCAAGGGTCTGACAACTGTACTTTTGTACTATAAATATAGTACAATTTCCACATTTGAAGGTACGCTTTTCCTGCCATTTCTGACAAATTCCCTAAAATTCGGATCGATTCTTCCAGCTTGCTGACTTAAGCATCGGAGGGGCGTTCCCGGGAAAAACCCCCCGGGTTAGCCATCCTCTGTCCGTTTTGCAGGTCAGATCTCAGTTCTTTAGAAGCGTTCGCAGGTCCAGTTCAGACAAAAGTTCTACCATAACAGATTGGCGCCGTCTGAGGGGACCCTCCAAACAGTTATGACTACCAGGAGAAGACAAAACGCTACTAGACGTCACGATACTCAGCCCTCGGGACACACTGTTGGGGACGCTCAGGTTGAGAACAACAACCATGATCCTCGGGAGGAATCCCTTGGGCAGGACATGGAAGTTGCTCAACCTCCTCAACAAGATGTTGTCACTCGAGCTGAGCTGACAGCCATCATGCAGCAAATGACTCGGACCTTCCAGGAGAGTCTCCAGCCAGTTCGCTAAGAACCTACAAGCTCAGCCCTTTGGAAGCCGAGGAGTCATGCAGAAGCAACAGCGAGAACCCACTCATCAGTCCCGTCAGGATGGGGAAGTTCCTCGGTCCAAGGGGAAGCAAGCTCAGTACGAGCGTCAGCCAACCCTCGCTCCTGGACAGCCCGGCTACTCTGATCAAAGCTGGGTATGGGAGCTGAGGAAGTTCGATGCTGAGAAAGAGCGAAGGGGTCGCGAAGACTCAAGGGTCATCGAGGATGTTGAGAGCTCATTGAAGCTCGTCAAGAGCAAAGACGTCATACTGACGCAAGGGAAATCATCAGAGACCTCCGGGTCAAAAACTCAGACGCCTGAACCATCCTCAATGAGAAGCGTCGGGCTCGAGAAGATGCTGAGGAAGAGGTTGTGGGACCTAACCGGACCCACAAACCTCATGACCGTCCTCAGTGCCAGTCAGCACCATCGGTCAGAGGTTCGACTAGAGACCGAGAGCGTAGCCCTCGCCGGGCGCATCGCTCCCTCGACCTCCAGTCGAACGAGAAACCTTACTGGTTTCAAGAGGACTATGAAGATGAGGGTCGTGACCATCATCAAGGTGTCCTCACCTACAAGACCCCCTTCAGTAGGGAGATCATGGACACCGTTGACCCCAAGAAAGTGAAAGTACCACCCATCGAGCATTTCAATGGCACCACCGATTTCTCTAATCACATGGCCGCCTATAAAGCTCAGATGGCCCTCCAGACAGGATGCGAAGCATCTTGGTGCAAAATTTTCTCAACTACCCTCAAGGGGATGGCGCTCAACTGGTTCATTGAGCTGCCATCAGGAGTAATATCTGATTTCTCCACCCTCGAGTTGTTGTTCAACCAACACTTTGTTGCAGCAAAGAGGCACAAAAAGAAGAGCATACAACTTATGGCTTGCAAACAGAGGGAAAATGAGACCCTCGGCGAATACATTAAGCATTTCAACGCTGAGTCGTTAGTAATTTCTAACCTGGAAGACTCAGTAGCATTCGCAGCCTTGTTGTCTGGGCTCAAACGAAGCCGTTTTCGCTTTGATCTACTTCATGACGAAGTCAGCACCTTCACCGAGGCTATGACTCAGGCGAAGAAGTATATCAATGCAGCTGACATAAATCACCCGATGGACCATCATCCATCGAGGAAGGAAGGAAAGAGGAAGATGGAAGCTTCCTCTCGAGACAAGGGTAAAAGGCCGCGAGAATCAGATGACGGTAATGACCCCTGGTTCACCAAGAACCGCCAAGAAATCTACATGGACATCAAAGACAACATCCCTCTTCCTAAACCAAATCCCGTCAAAACCTCCCAATACAGGAGAAACAAAAGTCTGTGGTGTGATTACCACAAGGAGTGTGGACACACCACCCGTGACTGCCGGGAGTTGAAGAAGCATCTGAATCGGGCAGCTGACGAGGGAAACATTGACAAGTACCTCAAGTCAGCCCCAAATAACAAAAGCAACAACACAATCAAACGAACAGCGATGAGACGTTCGGGGACGTCAATGTCATTGCTGGTGGATTCGCCTCCGGCGGTGCGAGCAACAATGCCCGAAAGGGTCACCTGAGCTCTCTCGCCCATCAGATGCTGAGGGTTGGGTCAGCTGACAAACCAACCTGCCCAACATTGACTTTCAACAACTCAACAATTCATTCTGTTCAGGTACCGCACGATGACCCTCTTGTTGTCGAGGTGAAAACTGCTAATGCTAATGTGAAAAGGGTCCTGATCGACAGTGGTAGTTCTGCGGATATCATCGCCCTAGATTGTCTACAAAAGCTCAACATTCCTCAGACAGACGTCTAGCCCTTGGGACGTCCCCTTGTCGGATTCGGTGGGCAGTCCACCTATCCAGTAGGTAAAATCAAGCTTCCCACCAGGATCGGACAGAAGGGACGTGGGCACAACTTAATGGTCAATTATGTGGTGGTTGACATCCCTCTGCCATACAACGTTATCTTTGGTAGGCCCACACTCAACCAGATCAAAGCGGACATCTCCACCTACCAACTGCTGCTCCAATTTGAAACAGATGATGGCACCGTCGGGAAGTTGTATGGCAACCAGCGCTCCGGACGCGAATGTTACGTCAATAGTTTCAAATCAACCACTGAGGCGCCAGCTGAAACGAAGAAAAGAAAAATATCACCAGCACCGCCAACCCCCTCTGGTATGGAACTCTACTTAACCGAGAACACCAAGCACTACGCGCGGACCTCAACCTGTGGAAGAGTATGAGGAGGTGATCATCGGTCAAGACATAGAAGAGGTGGTACGATTAGGCGAGGCCCTCAGCGAAGAAACTAAGGACAGCATCATCCAAGTGTTGAAAGAATACAAAGATGTATTCGCATACTCAGCAAATGAGATGCCCGGCATCAGTCCCTCGATCATGCAACATGAGCTGAACATAAAACCTGATTACAAGCCAATAAAACAAAAATTAATGCATCAGGGACCCGAGAGGATTGCGGCAGCTGCAGCCGAGGTTAAAAAACTGCTGGAAGCAGGATTTATTCGAGAATGTCAATACACCGAGTGGTTGGCGATCGTGGTACTTGTCAAAAAGCCAAATGGCACTTGGCGAATGTGTGTTGACTTCACTGATCTCAATAAAGCTTGCCCCAAAGACTATTATCCTCTGCCAAAGATTGATAGGCTAGTCGATTCAACACCTGACCATGCTCTATTTAGCTTCATGGATGCCAATGCCAGATATCATCAGATCCCGATGGCTGCTGCGGATCAACCCCACACAGCCTTCATCACTAACCAAGGGGTATACTGCTATCAAGTCATGCCCTTCGGGCTCAAAAATGCAGGAGCCACTTACCAACGGTTAGTGAACAAAATCTTTGAAAAACAGATTGGGAGGAATGTGGAGGTATATGTTGATGATATGATCATCAAGAGCAAACGAGAAGAAGATCATGTTGAGGATCTGAAGGAAACTATGCAAACACTGAGGCATTATAACATGAAGCTTAGCCCGAAGAAGTGTGTCTTCGGGGTCAAGGGAGGCAAATGCCTCGGGTTTCTAGTTGACGAAAGGGGTATTGAAGCTAACCCAGACAAAATTCAAGCGATACTAGATATGCAATCCCCTCGGACTGTGAAAGAAGTACAAAGATTAACGGGTTGCGTAGCGGCTCTCGGGAGATTCTTGTCTAGATCACCTGATAAAAGCCTCACGTTCTTCAGAACCTTGAAAAGGAAGACATTTGAATGGGATGCCGAAGCTGAAGAGGCATTCCAGCAGCTCAAACAACATCTCACTACTATCCCCAAACTAGTCTCACCCTTGCCGGGAGAGACTTTATTCGTTTATTTGGCAGTCTCTGAACACGCACTAAGTGTTGTTTTGGTGGCCAAGAGGGAGAAGGTACAGCACCGTGTGTACTTCTTCAGTCACGCATTTAGGGGGGCTGAATCGAAGTACCCTCAGGTCGAGAAGTTAGTATACGCCCTCGTCATGGCCAGCCGAAAACTAAAGCCATACTTCCAATCCCATCAGATTAAAGTCCTAACCAGACAGCCCATTCAGAAAATGCTTGAAGGGAAGAACCACTCAAACAGAATGACCGAGTGGAGGAATCAATTGTCAGACTTTGGCCTACAATATGAACCGCGAAGATCCATCAAAGCTCAGGCCTTAGCTGACTTCATCGTAGAATGCACCAACCGACCAGCCTCCCCCGACGACTCCCAACCATGGGAACTATTTGTCGACGGATCTGCCAATCGGACAGGGTGTGGGGCAGGAATATTAATCAAGACAGATAAATGCGATCGGTTGGAGTACGCGGTAAAGTTTGACTTCACAGCATCTAATAACGAAGCCGAGTACAAGGCCCTGCTCCTCGGTCTTCAGATGTGTCAAGCAGCGGGGGCACACTCGGTCATTGCTAATTCAGACTCTCAGCTAATAGTTGGGCAGGTCAACGGAGAGTTTGAGGCCAAGGAAGATGGAATGAAGATGTACCTTCAGAAAGTTCAGGGTGTAAGCCAAAAAATGAGAAAATTTGAAATACGCCACATCCCTCGGTCTGAAAACCAACAGGTCGATGCCTTAGCCAGGCTCGCTAGCTTAGCCGAGTGGATGGCTCCTCGGACAATCAGCTGGGAAGTCTTAAGGGAGCCGAGCATCAATGAACCAAAAGTTGTACACATTTTAGACCGAGCAGATAACTGGCAGCAACCCCTGATCGACTATTTGGCAGAGGGAAGGCTTCTCGATGCACACGGGATGCTGAGAGGGTCAAACAATCCTCCAAATGGTTCTTCCTCCACGACGACCATTTATACAAGAAATCATTCACCCATCCCTTGTTAAAATGTATAACCCCCGAAGAAGGTGATTATGTGCTAAGAGAGATACATTAAGGGGCATGCGGTGCTCACCAAAGCGCAAGAACCATTGCGGGAAAGGCCCTCAGGTCAGGGTACTATTGGCCCACATTCAAACAGGATGCCACCACCCTCGTACAAAAATGCAAACAGTGCCAATTTTACTCTGACAGGAATATGGCCGAGTGGAGGAACCAGTTGTCAGATTATGGCTTGCATTATGAACCGCGAAGATCCATCAAAGCACAAGCCCTAGCTGACTTCATATAGAGTGCACCAACCGACCAGCGTCCCCCAATGACTCCCAACCCTGGGAGCTATTCGTCGATGGATCAGCCACTCGGACAGGGTATGGGCCAGGAATATTAATCAAAACAGATAAAGGGGATCGGTTGGAGTACGCGGTAAAGTTTAACTTCACAGCATTTAATAATGAAGCCGAGTACGAGGCCCTGCTCCTCGGTCTTCAAATGTGTCAAGCAGCAGGGGCCCACTCGGTCATTGCTAATTCAGACTCCCAGCTAATAGTTGGGCAGGTCAGTGGGAGTTCAAGGCCAAGGAAGATGGAATAAAGATGTATCTTCAGAAAGTCCAGGATGTAAGCCAAAAAATGAAGAAATTCGAAATGCGCCACATCCCTCGGTCTGAGAACCAACAGGCTAATGCCTTAGCCAGGCTCGCCAGCTCAGCCGAGTGGATGGCCCATCGGACGATCAGCTGGGAAGTCTTGAGGGAGCCGAGCATCAATGAACCAAAATTTGTACACATTTTAGATCGAGGAGATAGCTAGCAGCAACCCCTGATTGACTATTTGGCAGAGGGCAGACTTCCCGATGACACACGAGATGCTGAGAGGATCAAACAAGCCTCCAAATGGTTCCTCCTCCACGACGGCCATTTATACAAGAAATCATTCACCCATCCCTTGTTAAAATGTATAACTCCCGAGGAAGGTGATTATGTGCTAAGAGAGATACATCAAGGGGCATGCGGTGCTCACCAAGGTGCAAGAACCATTGCGGGGAAGGCCCTTCGGTTAGGATACTATTGGCCCACGCTCAAGCAGGATGCTACCACTCTGGTACAAAAATGCAAACAGTGCCAATTTTACTCTGATATCCCAAGGAGGCCAGCTCAAGACCCCACCGCCATATTACCAACACTACCCTTTGATCGATGGGGGATGGACCTCCTCGGCCCTTTTCCCCCCAGCATCGGGACAAAGGAAGTTCCTAATAGTGGCGGTGGATTACTTCACAAAGTGGATTGAGGCTGAACCATTAGCCATAGTCAGTGATAAACAAGTTAAGAGCTTCATTTGGAAAAACATAATCACAAGGTTTGGCATCCCGAGAACACTCTTGTCTGATAATTGTCGGCAATTCGACAGTAAACCAACTAAGGAATACTGCTCTAGGTTTGGCATACAAACAAGGTTCTCAGCCATCGGACGTCCTCAGACCAATTGCCAAGCAGAAGCTGCCAACAAAGTCATAATCAATGGTATAAAAAAGCAACTGGAGGGTGCCAAGGGGTCCTGGGTTAATGAACTTCCAAGAATCCTATGGTCCACTCGGATAACAGTCAAAGAGGCTACAGGACACAATCCTTTCAAATTGGTCTATGGCAGTGAGGCAGTTCTCCCAGTAGAGGTGGGCATTCCCTCAGCTCGAATTACCTTCTACGATCATGGCAAAAATGAGGTACAAAAGGCAGTCGACCTCAACTTACTACCCGAGACTCGAGGAAACGCCTTGTTAAAGTCCATAGTCTATAAGCAAAAGATCACAAGATACTTCAACAAACGAGTCCTCCCTCGGGATATTAAGTTAGGTGATTGGGTACTAAGGAAGTTTGAGATCACTGGCCGAGCACCAACAATGGGTAAGCTTCAACCGAATTGGGAAGGACCATATAAAGTAAAGGAGGTGGTCAGGCCAGGCACCTTCAGGCTGGAGGATGAGGATGGGAATACACTCCCTCGGCCATGGAACGCCGATAACCTAAGGAAGTTCTATGTATAGCAGCTTACATTGTTTAATTATCGGGACAAGAAATGAAGTAGTCCTCATTCAAATGTAAAGCAGTGATAATTAACCAATGTAACTTGCTTGTATGAATTGAAACAAAGACTGAATATAATCGCATGTGTCCATCGAGACAATAGATTATCAGTTGTCATACTTTGAATATAACTGCATGTGTCCATCGAGACAATAGATTATCAGTTCTCATACTTTGAATATAATTGCATGTGCCCATCGAGACAATAGATTAATAATTCTCATATTTTGAAAATAACCGCATGTGTCCCGCCAGACAATAGATTAAGCGACAGTGTCGCACATCCCTCGGGACAAGTTCATGTCATCAGACCATTAGAAATCGGTCCTTTGTCAAAATTCACTAAGTGTTTATATAATGCAACCCATTGTCGAGCAATTATGAAGACAAAGAAAACAAGGGAAACAAATAACTCAGATTGAAATGAAAAGAAGGATTTTATTAAAAATCATCATTCACTACACAGAACAATAAGTTTTGTTACAAGAGGCACAAAAGAGTTAACAAAAATTACAAAGCTACTCAGGGCTAGAGTCCACTGGCTCCCCTCGGTCATCCGCATTCTTACGGCGCAATTCAGCCGTCCTAGCCAGATCCTCACTGGAAGATGTACCAGAGGACTCCTGGACCTCAGTCTCCCTTGTGGTTGGTGCCACAGGCCCCTCATCCTTCTTGGAAGGAGTGAATTCAACATCAAGCTCAGCGTCCATCATGGCCTTCTCATCGTCCTCTTGCATCTTCGAATAGGCCATTTGGATGTGGCGCCAGAGGTCGATGTCCTCCTTCTCCATGATTTGGTCAATTCTACGTATCGCATCGGCCTCACCATGATCGTAGGACGCAAGCCCCACAGTAGCAGCATAATCGGCACCAACAGGGGACTTCTTCCACTCTTCGACGTGCGCTGCCGCATTCTTGTTCAGCTGGTCGGTCTTCTTTGCGAGAGCGGCCTCCACTGATGCCTTCAACGAACGAACCTTCTTCAACCTCTTTTTAAGAGTTGAAATCTTTTATTCTTGCTCTTTAAGAGAAGCAGCAGATGTAGCAAGATCTTCTTGCATCTTTGCAAGCTGCTCCTCAGCATCTTTTTTCTGTTTTAAGGCTTCGTCCCTCTGCTGCTCAGTGGCCTTCAGCTGATCCTTCAGTCTCTGAACGTCAGTTGACATGGTACGCTTGAACTGCTGAGCCATGACGTTCATTCGTACCGAGACTTGTTCCATCGGTCGTCAGTATGAGACAGACAACTTGAAAAATTATTAAGTAAAGAGTAATGACTAAGGGACTTACATCCATCCAAGAAGAGACTAGATCTTCCACTTGGTCAACCCCTTTTGCCTTGATAGCCTCCTCATCTTTTGGGGTGATCAACTCTTCCAAAGATTTTCTTGCCCGAGTCCTCCTCTCCCGAGTTGAGAGCTCTGTAAAGACTTTGTCCGACCCGACTGGAGGAGGGCGTCGGTGGAGGACTGAGTCCTCGAGATATGCGGTTTCCAAGTCCTTAGGGTTGGAAACTCCTAAAACCTCGAACCTCTCAGGCTCCTCCTCCTCTTCATGGACAGACTTCTCAAATGTATGAGAAGCCCCGATCTCCTCGATCTCCTGCATTATGCCCTCGTCAGGAGGGATGGTTGCAAGGGCCTGGGAGTCGCTCCTCTTCCTCTTGCTCTTCGTCGGTTGAGGGTACTATAAAAGAAGTTAGGGAATTTGAACATAAAACATAATAAAACCAAAGTGACTAAGTTAAAAATGGTGCTCACCGGTGGAGGAGTAGGCACCTTCAGCCTCTTCTCTTGTATTCTTTGGGTAAGATGTTTCTTCCTTAGCTCAGCAACACTAACAATACTTGCCATATTTTTGGGGAGATCGGAGATTACTCGCTCTGTCAGCAAAAGTGTGTCAGATGCATGAGATAAAAGAATATCAAAAACTGTAAATAGATGATGGTCCTACCCTTCGGGAAAAGATGACTTAACCCTATATAACAGTGGAAGAACTCGTTCTCGAGGAAGGACTTGTCTGGAAGAGTGAACCGTGGTTCCAACGTCCTCTGACCATCGGCCACTACCTCGACAGTCATGAGGTAGATAGCCACCCTAGCCTCCTCCTCAGTCATCGTCTCTACATCTAAGTTTATATCAAAATTAGGACCCCTCTCGGTAGGGGCAGTGGGAAAGGACCAGCTTCGAGGGTCGGTGGTATATACAAAAACAAAATTTGATCTAAAGTACTTGTTACTTGAGGGCAGACCTCCATTCAACCTATACGGTCCTCGACTATGGAAGGTATACCACTCTCCTGCGTATTCCTTAGCGGATATATGTACAAGTTTGGCAATATTGCGCCATAACCTAAGACTCGGCTGGACACATAACAATTAAACATAGAAATGAAGATAAGAATGCTGGAGAAGGCGTTCGGCATCAGTTGACAGAGGGCTAAGTTATATGTACGAAGTAGCTCAGCCAAAAAAGGATGTAAGGGAAATCTAAGCCCTGATTTTAGGTAAATATCATATACAGCTATGGCTCCCGGTGCCGGTCTATCTACAATATAGAGGAGCTGAGGGTCTATACAACTATACCCATCCTTAAAGTTATATTTACTATGAAGGTTTTGAATACCATCATTCTTCAAATATCTTTGATAAGCGGGAGAATGGTAAATATCACCAGGACCCTGAGGAAGCTGTGCTATGCCCTCGGATGCTAGTTGCTCGGTTGACTGCTCTTCCTGCTCAGCCATGGTCACCACTCCTCTGTGCAAATAAGAGTCAAGATAACCAAAAAGACTATTACGAAAGGCAAGAGATGTAATCTAAGGGTTGTTTATAAATTTTTCCTCCCCCTCGGAAGAAACGCTCTCGGGGGAGGAAGGACACAGGGGGACTCCCTCGGGAACTCTATGATTGACCAAATCCCCAACCTCCCTCGGGTCAGCCAGAGAAGCCACATACATCTTATAACTAGGCAAAGGTCCTCGGGTCAGTTGGGGAAGGGTTATCTAGATCTATTTCCCGAGGACTAAAGGACTAAATGAATACAAAAGTACAAGGGGTCGGTCAAGGGGCATACCTTACTAGTCGGACGATTAAAGGACGAAAACGACTTGAATCCTCGGGCTAACTTCCTTGAAGGCTCAGGATGACTACTTCTCTCTCTAGAAAGTGCTCTCAAAATTTTTGTGAAGTTACGAAAAGTGAAGAATGAAAATGACAAGTTACTCGTATATAGGCATCCAAAAGGTAGATGAAGAGAAGCCTCGATAATCGAAAAATGAAGTACAGGTTGAAAACATTTAAGTATGGAGGAAGTAACTGAAGAGTCAATTGTATGCCTTATACATTTTGACGCCGGGTTTGATGCCTTTCTTATCATGAATTTCTAAGATTCGTAAGAATCAAGGTTGTGTAATCTGAAATCTGTAATCTTAGTCGTAAGATGATCAGGGCAGATTCGTAAGAATCGTGAATATGTACTCATAATTTAAGAGTCGTATAATCTGAAAATATCATACTGATGCGATTATAATAAATATATTAAATTGATCTTAAGAATATAAACATCAGTATGATCTTAAGTTGATGAATTTGATCTTAAGAATTGTTTGGGCCAGGTCCAGATCCCAGGCCGAATATAATGGAAATTACTATTTTGCCCCTAACAGGGGCAAGAGACCCTTATAGGCACTCCCTCCGGAGGGGTGTCAGATTATGACACTTGTCATGATCCCAAGGGTCTGACAACCGTACTTTTGTACTATAAATATAGTACAATTTCCACATTTGAAGGTACGCTTTTCCTGCCATTTCTGACAAATCNGGCAAGAGATGTAATCTAAGGGTTGTTTATAAATTTTTCCTCCCCCTCGGAAGAAACGCTCTCGGGGGAGGAAGGACACAGGGGGACTCCCTCGGGAACTCTATGATTGACCAAATCCCCAACCTCCCTCGGGTCAGCCAGAGAAGCCACATACATCTTATAACTAGGCAAAGGTCCTCGGGTCAGTTGGGGAAGGGTTATCTAGATCTATTTCCCGAGGACTAAAGGACTAAATGAATACAAAAGTACAAGGGGTCGGTCAAGGGGCATACCTTACTAGTCGGACGATTAAAGGACGAAAACGACTTGAATCCTCGGGCTAACTTCCTTGAAGGCTCAGGATGACTACTTCTCTCTCTAGAAAGTGCTCTCAAAATTTTTGTGAAGTTACGAAAAGTGAAGAATGAAAATGACAAGTTACTCGTATATAGGCATCCAAAAGGTAGATGAAGAGAAGCCTCGATAATCGAAAAATGAAGTACAGGTTGAAAACATTTAAGTATGGAGGAAGTAACTGAAGAGTCAATTGTATGCCTTATACATTTTGACGCCGGGTTTGATGCCTTTCTTATCATGAATTTCTAAGATTCGTAAGAATCAAGGTTGTGTAATCTGAAATCTGTAATCTTAGTCGTAAGATGATCAGGGCAGATTCGTAAGAATCGTGAATATGTACTCATAATTTAAGAGTCGTATAATCTGAAAATATCATACTGATGCGATTATAATAAATATATTAAATTGATCTTAAGAATATAAACATCAGTATGATCTTAAGTTGATGAATTTGATCTTAAGAATTGTTTGGGCCAGGTCCAGATCCCAGGCCGAATATAATGGAAATTACTATTTTGCCCCTAACAGGGGCAAGAGACCCTTATAGGCACTCCCTCCGGAGGGGTGTCAGATTATGACACTTGTCATGATCCCAAGGGTCTGACAACCGTACTTTTGTACTATAAATATAGTACAATTTCCACATTTGAAGGTACGCTTTTCCTGCCATTTCTGACAAATCCCCTAAAATTCGGATCGATTCTTCCAGCTTGCTGACTTAAGCATCGGAGGGGCGTTCCCGGGAAAAACCCCCCGGGTTAGTCATCCTCTATCTGTTTTGCAGGTCAGATCTTAGTTCTCTAGAAGCGTTCGCAGGTCCAGTTCAGACAAAAGTTCTACCAGGAACACCTTCATTTCCATCTTGTATCTATTTCGGTTAACCAAATTCCCAACAATAATAGGCAACAAGACAACTAAACAAACCAAATTTTACACCAATCTCACTTGCTCATCCCCAAATCCCGTCCCAAACCCATGATTTATTGTCATCTTCAACTTCCAAATTTTTTGGGTCACTTTTATGAATTACTTTTAAATGTTTTCAATTTTTTATCATTAGTGGTGGAGTATAGCCACCACCACCATTAACCCCTTCTAATTTTGAAACCAACATAATTGTTGTGTGCAATTGTTAAGTTTGTGACTTTGTGATATTTTTTTCAATAATTAATCACAATTTTTAAATAAAATCTAGGTATAATATAGCATTTCTACATATATGAGAGGTTGTTGAAGTAGTATTTTGGTGGAGATTTTGATGGATCATACTTCTTGCTAATCAAGATATGACAATTGAGTAATATATGCTTGATTGAAACTTTAATGCTTTTAGTTTTGCTAAAATGATTGGTGTTAATGTTACAAAAAAATGAAGTTGTATGTAATTCAAACTTACAAATGGGATTTACTATGTTGAATGAAGATGAAGATAAAGTTGAAGATGAAATGAGGTAATGGTGGTAAATCATCATAAAATAAGAAGAGAAAAAATAAAAATGGCCCCACTAACGGAATATGTAATGAAAACTGTTAAGTGGTAGTGTTGCCAAAACAAAATGCTTATAATAGGTAGTTTAGTAAAAGCTTTTTTTGTCAATAACTACCTAGATGTTTAGTGTTTTTGTGAACACTACCTACATTCCAAAATAAATTACACAACTACCTACATGTTTCAATTTATTTGTGAAACACCACCAACTAACGTTTTCCATCCAAATTAAACGTTAGTGGGCCCCACCTTTTACGTTTCCCTTCCAGTTCTATATGGTTATCGTATGAAATTACTGAAATGCCCCTTAATTAATAAAAGAGAGATTGAACTCTTCTCTTCTCTTCTCCTCTCTTCTCAATTAAGTCATTCAATTTTGAATCCTCACCAAAAAAAAATAAAGTCATTCAACTTTTCATTCATTTGTCAATCATAAAATCCTAATCTCAATTCAATCCTTACTTCAACTCCTAATTAACTAAATCAGAATGCTTAAACTGTAGTTTGCGGGAGTTTTTAAATTGAAGAATCCCAGACTTGTGTCGTCGTTTCACAAGAGCTTGAAGGCAGGGGTGGATCCAGCGTGGGTTCAGTGGGTTCAACTGAACCCACAAAGATCCGGGTTAAAAAACTGATTTTCTTATATAAAAAAAAAAAACCGAATATATACAAAACGCGTACAAATATTGATATAAGTGTTGCTTTAGGCTATAGGTTAAGTCCCTTGACTTTCACACGAACGACCAGCGATCGATTCTTGCTTAGGTAGTATATTCTCTATTTTTTTTAACCTTAATAAAATAAAATTATTTTACCCCTCTCTATTTCTCTTTCATCAACACTGATATACTGCAAATTTTGTACTCTACCAAACAAAAACACCTAAAGTCCCAAATCTTTTTGAATCAATCATATTGGAATTGGCATACTTGTGGTAATTATTTTATTTTATTTTTATTTTTTTTGTGTGCTGCTAATGGTACTTTGTTTATTTGTTTGTGTTTACTTTGTTTGATTGGAAATGTCCAAATATTATTCACTTTGCTAATTGTTTACTTTGTTTAATTAGAATTGAAATTTGTGGTACTTTCTTTACTTGTTTAGTGAATAGTATGTATCGATTCACTTCAATTCTAATTTTTAGTTGATATCAATGAGGGAAATTCAATGATGGGATGTTAAATATTGTATTTGTTACTAGTCAAAATGAAAAGGTTGTTTTATGAACATGAGAAGTTTAGTAAATATTTGGGGCAAAACACAAAATCCTCTCATTTTTCCTCCACCAATTCAAAACAGTCTGTTATTGAAGGTATGAATCCGAACATTTGATCGCACATCCAAATACTCCGACACACAGCGCATGAACAACTTCGAACCCACGTTGATAATAATCCTAGATCCGCCACTGCTTGAAGGTGTGTTAATGGAAGTTAGTAGTGTTGGTGGAAATGAGTTACTTATTTGTGGAAGTGAAACAAAACAATTTCTTAATTTAAGCTTGTTATTTTCATTGAAGATTATGCTTTTGTTGTTTTATAAATTTGGGGATCAACTAGAATTTGGGGAACATATAAAACATACAACCTTTTAATTATGCAAACACATACATTGAATTAGGTTTTAAAACCAAAAGCCCCAAATCTATTCTAATTTTAGAGTTATTTTAGCAACAATTTTGGAAGAGAAGAAGAAGTGACCGTTGCAAATAAAATGAATGGTTGAAATCGGGGGAAAATCGATTTTATAGGGAGAGAAAGGTAAAAGGTGGAACCCAATAACATTCTATTTGGATGGAAAATGTTAGACGGTAGTGTTTCACAAAAAAAATGAAACATGTAGGTAGTTGTGTAATTTTTTTTGGAATGTAGGTAGTTGTTCACAAAAACACTAAGCATGTAGGTAGTTGCTGAAAAAAAAAAGCTTAGTAAAATAAAAATTTTATTAGGTAGTTTTTTTCAAAAAAAACAAAAACTACCTTTTAATAGGTAGTTTTTAACAATTTTTCCTAATTTTTAACTACGGATTATTAATGATTTTTAAATATGGAATAATGACACATTAATAATTTTGATATTAATCTACTAATAATTTTTAAACAAAAAAACGTTATTGGTAGTTTATATTTTATGAAATAAAAATCATTAATACATCTTCATATTTTTTGTGAATTGTAATCCACTTATGTGGTATAATAATATTTTTGTAATTAATTTTTCACTTATAAAGTCAAATACAAAATAACACTAACATAGCTAATACACATCGATAATAATATGTACAAATTAAATTCAAGTACAAAACAACAACAACAATATTAGGAACAAATTAATTAGCAAAAATAATAATTAGCAAAATAAAAGAAAAGCTGAATTAAACTGAACTGAACGGAGTTGAACTGAACTGAACTGATTTTAAGCTTAAGTAGACAGACACTCGATGGGTAAAAGTGTAAAAACTCAAATGCACATCTTAAACAAAAGATTAGCTACTTCTTCTACCAAAACAAAATAGTGACGATTCCAGGATTGCTGTGATGGTGGGTCGCCATCAATCACCTATGAAAGTTATTACAAAAAATGTTCATTATTAATTTCAATACAAAAATAAAATAGAATTACTGAATTATATTACATATATTTCAAGTTTTAAACCATATAGGACATAAATTTCAATACTACAACCCTATACAATGAAAAACTAAAATAAAATCATGAAATGAAATGAAAAAATAAATAAATAAAATAAAAACAACAATTCAATTGAACAAAATGATAGTACAATGCAATTAAACAACAATTCAACTCCAAACAAAAATCATATAATATATTAAATGACATTTCGGATAACGTCAATGTGCCACGTGAGTGTAAGTACACGCCCATCAATCCACTTTGTTTTTGTTGATTAGGCATTCACAATAAAATACGATAAAGTGTTAGAGTGACATGAGTAAATGAAACTAAAAATACATGTACAAATATGTACATTTCTAAGATGTATGATTGATAAACGACCATTGCTAACACATTCTCTTATATCATGTGTCCGATAATTGTTATTTTCATTAAAAAAAATGAATGTTTTTTTATTTATTATTACCACAAGCTTATTATGGAAAAATAATTTTTATCAATTTTACATAAGCCAAAAAAATACAAAAAGGTGATAGCAATAAATTATTAAAAAAAACCTATAAATAATAACATATTTGGTATTTGAGATCAAGTCGGGGTATTGCCGGAGCCAAATTACTAGTTTCTTACAAAAAAAATGAATTTAATTCAATTTAGCTAAACAATAATTCAATTAAACGACAATTCAACAGCAGCAATTAACATAAAACCCAAATAGCAATTCAGTAGCAACACAAAAACAACAATTCTTGAATTATCAAATGATTTCTTCAATATAAAATTATAAAGAAAAAACAAGTAAAAAATAACAATTAAAAGTTGAAATTCAACTAGATAAAAACTAAATAATGAAGAAAATAAATCAACAATTAAATTTGAAATTATGCATATATTTCTGGTGGAACTTTTGTCTGAACTGGACCTGCGAACGTTTCTCGAGAACTAAATCTGACCTGCAAAACAGACAGAGGATGACTAACCCGGGGGGTTTTTCTCGGGAACGCCCCTCCGATGCTTAAGTCAATAAGCTGGAAGAATCGATCCGAATTTTAGGGAATTTGTCAAAAATATCAGAAAAAGCCTCCCTTCGACTGCGGAAATCGTACCATATTTATAGTATGAAAGTACAATTGTCAGACCATTGGGATTATGACAAGTGTCATAATCTGACATCCCTCCGAAGGGAGTGTCTGTGAGGGTCTTTTGTCCCTGTTAGGGGTAAAATAGTAATTTCCTCTGTATTGCCCTGTTAGGGGTAAAATGGTAATTTCCTTATATTGGGCCTAGGATCTGGACCTGGCCCAAACAATTAGCCCCACGCCCAACGTGGGATCCTATACTCGTTAAGGATGGCATGTTGGGCGTAACCTCGATTGCGTGCGCCAAAGGTGGATGAAGCTTGTGTCCAGTGACTGAGGGTGTCCCCCCCCCCCCCTCCTCAGCTAGGCCCCTAAGGATGTATGACTAAGGGACTCTGCATTTCCCTCCCTTCCTGATAACTGAGGAAGGTACCCCCCCTCAGTTGTGTGACTGAGGAGGTGTAGCTGAGGGACTATATCTTCTGGCCTTCTTAGTGACTGGGGAAGGTACCTCTCCTCAGCTGTGTGGCTGAGGAGGCATAATTGAGGGACTCCATTTTCTCTCCCTCTTGGTGACAGAGGAAGGTACCCCTCCTCAGCTGTGTGTCTGACAAGTTCCATGCATTATTCCTTCTTTTAGAAGATCAGGGGAAACCTTCATCAGTAACTTGACCGAGGAGAGGTGACCGAGGAGCTCTTCTCCTCATTTTACCATTGGATGACCAAGGGAGTCCCTTCTTTCTACCAATGAATGACCGAGGGGGTCATCCCCCTCGACTATATGTTGTTTAAGGGGGTGTCTGAGGAACTCTCCCCCTCTTCCACCAATTGAAAGTGTCCCTCTTGTGGTACAAATGTTTATGGGCCTATGTTTTATACCGCCGAGATGATTATAATATTTCGAGGAGTGTATAAGCCCCATTTCCTTCCCTAGATCCCGAGGAGGTCCCCCTAGTCAAGACTGAGGGGGTGTGACTGAAGAGGTCCACTACCAGCCCAACATTTGGTCAACGTACAGTTACCTTCATGGTTCTTCTATCCTATGGGAGGTCCCCATTCTTGATCTAGGTGGTTCCTCTTTCTTTACTCGAGGAGGTGTGCCCGAGGCTTCATCTGTCCAACAGTCGGCTGTTATATGATTNATATGATAATCTAGTGGCTTATCAGCCATGTGAGGGTCCTATGCTTTGACCGAGGAGGTACCCTAAGTGGCCGAGGAGATGAGTCAAACCACTCCATATACCCATCTGGTATGTCCATTTACCAAGTAGGGAGCATCATACACAACCGAGGAGGACTTCCTCTTATCAATGACTGAGGGTGTGTTGCCGATGGTTTCCCCTGTGCTCGAGGGGAAGGTGAGCCCATTATATAGACTGATGTAACAAAATCATCTTCAAGACTCCTCAGTCATGCAGAGTGTCTCATTCGTGACTGAGGAGGTCCTTGTCCCATCCTTGCAGAACGAGGATGGCGCCTAACTGATAGGTCTTTTAGCTTGGGTTATTCACCAAGCCCCCTAGACGATGGTTGCCCGAGGGTGTGAACCATCGTCATGCGGGATTGAGTATACCCTGCGAAGGTCGTCGGGAATGTGTCATTTAACTTGGACGTGTTAGTGCAGTACCTTGTACGATTAGGGTTTTTGGTGAAATGCATCTAGGGTTTTTGGTGAAGTACAACTGAACCTTGGGATACCCTTCTAGGGTTTTGATAAAGTTTAACTGACTTCTCAAATGCCCCTTCACTTTAGGGTTTTGAGGAGGTACAACTGGCTCTTCAGTTACTTTTTCCGTACTTAAGTGTTTTCAACTTGTACTTCATTTTTGACTATCGAGGTATCTCTTCATCTACCTTTTGAATGTATATATAAGAGTAACTTGTCATTTTCATTCTTCACTTTTCACAACTTAGCAAAAAATTTTTGCAATCATTTTCTAGAGAGAGAAGTAATCGTCCCGAGTCTTCAAGGAAGTTAGCCCGAGGATTCAAGTCGTTTTCGTCTCCCTTAACCGTCCGACTAGTAAGGTATGCCCTTTGACCGACCCCTTGTGCTTTTGTATTCATTGAGTTATAGTCCTCGGGAAATAGATTTAGATAACCCTTTCCCCAACTGACCCGAGGACCCTTGTCTAGTTGTACGATGTATACTGCTTCTCTAGCTGACCCGAGGGAGGTTGGGGGTTTGGTCAATCAAGTAGTTCCCGAGGGAGTTCCACTCTGCTCTTCCCCCGAGAGCGTTTCTTCCGAGGGGGAAGAGAAATCCATAAATAACCCTTGGATTATTTCACTTGCCTTTTGTAATAGTCCTTTTGGTTATCGTGACTCTTATTTACACAGAGGAGTGGTGACCATGGCTGAGCAGGAAGAACAATCAATCCAGCAACCAACACCCGGGGGCGTAGCACAACTTCCTCTCGGTCCCGGTGATATTTACCTTTCTCCTGCCTATCAGAGATACCTCAAAAATGACGGTATCCAGGATCTCCATAGTAAATATAACTTTAAGGACGGATTTAGCTGTATAGACCCTCAACTCCTTTACACTGTAGATAAGCCGACCCTTGGAGCCATAGCTGTATATGACACTTATTTGAAAGCAGGACTTAGATTTCCACTACATCCTTTGTTAGTCGAGTTACTTTATACATATAATTTAGCCCTCTGCCAGCTGATGCCGAATGCCTTGTCTAGCATTCTCATCTTTATTTCCTTATGTAGATTATTAGATGTACAGCCGAGCCTTAGACTATGGCGAAACATTGCCAAACTTGTGCATACATCCGGTAAGGAATATGCAACACAGTGGTATACCTTTCACAGTCGAGGGCTTTATAGGTTAAATGGGGGTCTTCCCTCGAGCAACAAGAATTTTAGGTCTAACTTTGTTTTTGTATATACCACTGACCCTCGAGGCTGGCCTTTTCCCACTGCACCTACCGAGAGAGGTCCTAATTTTGACATAAACTTAGACGTAGAGACGATGACTGAGGAAGAAGCTAGGGTGTCCTTCTACCTCATGACTGTCGAGGTGGTGGCCAACGGTCAAAGGACGTTGGAACCACGATTCACCCTTCCAGACAAATCTTTCCTCGAGAACGAGTTCTTCCTCTGTTATGTGGGGTTGAGTCATCTTTTCCCGAGGGGTAGGACCATCTTCTCACATTGCCTTATTGTCTTTGTTTCCTTTGTCATATATCTAACATGTTCTCTTACTTGGCAGAGAGAGTTATTACCGATCTTCCTGAAAAAATGGCTAGTGTTGTCAGTGCTGCTGAACTGAGGAAGAAGCAACTTCAANGAAGAAGCAGCTTCAGAGGAGGATACAAGAAAAGAAACTGGAGGTTCCTAACCCTCCCTCGGTAAGCCTCATTTATTTTGCTGGTTCCTTAGTTTTCATAACTTATCTTTCACTAACATCTTGTTTACAGAACCCTCAACCAACGAAGTATAAGAGGAAGAGGGTTGAATCTCAAGCTTTGGCCATCGTCCCTCCTGACGAGGCTATTATGAAGGAAATTGAGGAGATAGGGGCTTCTCACACTTCTGAGAAGTCCGCTCCTGAGGGGGAACACCCTGAGAGGCTCGAGATATTGGGGGTTTCTGATCCAAAGGATCTAGAAACCGCCTATCTCGAGGACTCTGTCCTTCACCGACGTCCTCCCCCAGCGGGTTTGGACAAGGTGTTTACTGATTTGTCTGCCTGAGAGAGGAGGACTCGGGCCAGAAAGTCATTGGAGGAGTTGGTCACTGCCAAAGACGAGGAGGCTCTCAAAGCCCGAGGGGTTGACCAAGTGGAAGACTTGGTTTCTTCCTGGATGGATGTAAGTATACTTAGTGTCTGTCCATTCTTGTATGTTTTTATCACATGCTAACTGCTGATGACATAGGTGTCGGTGCGAATGAGCGTGATGGCTCAACAGTTCAAGCATACGATTTCCACTGACATCCAGAGGCTGAAGGACCAGCTGAAGGCTACAGAGCAGCAAAGGGACGAGGCCATTAAACAGAAAAAACAGGCCGAGGAGCAGCTCTCCAAAATGCAAGATGACTTATCTGCATCAGCTGCCTCCCTTAAGGATCAGGAGGAGAAAATTTCAAGCCTAAAGAAGAGGCCGAAAAAAGTTCGCTCCATGAAAGCATCGGTGGAGGCCACTCTGGCAAAGAAAACCGAGCTGCTGAACAAGAATGCAGCAGCGCATGTGGAAGAGTGGAAGAATTCTCCTGCTGGTGCTGACTTTGCTGCTACTGTGGGGCTTGCGTCCTACGACCATGGTGAAGCCGATGCAATACGCAGAATCGACCAAATCATGGAGAAGGAGAACGTCAACCTTTGGCGTCACGTCCAGAAGGCCTACAATAAAATGCAAGAAGATGATGAAAAGGCCTTGATGGATGCTGAACTTGATGCTGAGTTCACTCCTTCAAAGAAGGACGAGGGGACTGTGGAGCCAGCCACAGGAGAAACCGAGGTCCAAGATTCTGCTGGTTCCTCTTCTAGTGAAGATCCAACTAGAACTGCTGAATTGCGCCGTAAAGGTGGCAATGATAAGGATCATCCAGAAGAGTCTAGCCCCGAGTAGCCTCCTTGTATTTTATCAGCTTCTTGTAATGAAACCTGTTTTTGTGTTTTTGTGATGTACTAACTGTTGTAGTGAGTGATAATGATTTAATAATATAATTTTTTGTTTCATTCTGAGTTTGTCCCCTTCTTTGTCTACTTGATTATTCCATCCAAACACTTAGTGAATTTTGTTTGACATGTGTTTGTTCCGAGGGACATAATCTATTGTCTCGAGGGACATTTATAACTAGCAACGAGACAGTAATCTATTGCCCCGAGGGGCACATGCGATTTTTAAAGTACAGGAACTGATAATCTATTGTCTCGATGGACACATGCGATTATATTCAAAGTACAAAGACTGATAATCTATTGTCTCAATGGACACATGCGATTATATTCAGTTGCAAAACAGGTTACATTGATTAATTGTTAATCTTTACAATTGAACGAGGACTAACTCCCCTTGCCCCAACAATTAAATAATGTAACTGCTATGCATAGAACTTTCTAAGGTTGTCAGCGTTCCATGGCCGAGGGACTATGTTTCCCTCCTCATCCTCCAGTCTGAAGGTGCTTGGTCTGACCACCTCTTTTACTTTGTAGGGTCCTTCCCAATTTGGCTGAAGCTTACCCATGGTCGGCACTCTGCCAGTAGTCTCGAACTTACTCAGCACCCAATCACCTAACTTAATCTCCCGAGGGAGGACTCTCTTATTGAAGTACCGTGTGATCTTTCGTTTATACACAATGGACTTCAACAAAGCGTTTCCCCGAGTCTCGGGTAGTAGGTCGAGGTCGACTGCCTTCTGTGCTTCTTTTTTGTCATAGTTGTAAAAAGTTATTCGAGCTGAGAGAATGCCGACCTCCACAGGGAGAACTGCTTCACTGCCGTAAACTAAGTTAAAAGGACTGTATCCTGTGGCTTCTTTGATGGTAGTTCTGGCCGACCAGAGCACACCAGGCAGTTCGTCGACCCATGAACCCTTGGCGCCCTCCAATTGTTTCTTGATTCCATTTACAATTATTTTGTTGGCCGCCTCTGCCTGCCCATTAATTTGAGGGCGCCCGACTGCTGAAAATCGTGTTTGTATGTGGAACCTGGCGCAGTATTCTTTTGTTGCCTTACTATCGAACTGCCTTCCATTATCTGATAGTAATGCCCTTGGAACGCCGAACCTGGTGATGATGTTTTTCCATATGAATTCTCGTAGTTGCTTGTCACTAACCGTTGCAAGTGGCTCAGCTTCAATCCATTTAGTGAAGTAGTCGATGGCTACAATTAAGAACTTTCTTTGGCTTGATGCTGGAGGGAAGGGGCCGAGGAGGTCCAAACCCCATCTGTCAAATGGCAATGTAGGCAATATAGCTGACAAGTCTTGAGAGGGTCGCCTTGGTACATCAGCATAAAATTGGCAAGGCTTGCACTTTTGTAAGAGTGTAATAGCATCTTGTTTTAGGGTAGGCCAATAGTAGCCTGCCCGAAGGGCCTTTCCAGCTATTGTCCTTGCACCCTGATGGGAGCCACAAGCCCCCTCGTGTATCTCTTTCAGTATGTAGTCACCTTCCTCGGGGGTGACACATTTTAGTAGGGGGTGTGTGAATGATTTTTTGTACAAGTGCCCCTCATGCCAGAGGAACCACCTTGATGCTTGTTTGACCCTTTCGGCATCTTTACTGTCCTCGGGAAGTTTATCTTGTTGCAAATACTCAACTAGTGGCTGGAACCATGTATTTCCTCTTTCCAGAGTGTTAACTGTAGATGGCTCATTGATGCTTGGCTCCTTCAAGATTTCCCAATTGATTATCCGAGGAGCTATCCATTCTGCTGAACTGGCAAGCCTGGCTAGGGCGTCTGCCTGTTGATTCTCTGACCGAGGGATGTGCACGATCTCGAACTTCTTTAATTTCCCGATGAGGTCCTGAACCTTTTGGAGGTACATCTTCATGCCATCTTCCTTGGCCTCGAATTCTCCTGACACTTGACTGACTATTAGCTGGGAGTCGGACCTGACTATGACGGACTGCGCGCCCGCTGTTTGACACATTTGAAGACCGAGCAAGAGTGCCTCATATTCTGCTTCGTTATTAGAGGCGATGAATGCAAATTGACAGCATATCTAGCGATCCCCCGTGTCTGTTTTTATAGTATTCTGTTCTACGCTCCCAGTTTTGTGGAGACCGTCGACATGCAGCTCCCATGGTTTGGAACCGTCTGATATAAGTGGCCTGTTCGTGCATTCCACAATAAAGTCAGCCAAGGCCTGGGCCTTGATTGCTGTCGGGGTTCGTATTGCAACCCATAATCGGACAGTTGGTTTCTCCACTCTGTCATTCTGTTCGAGTGGTTCTTCCCTCGAGCACCTTCTGAATTGGCTGTCCGGTTAGGATTTGATCAGATGAGATGAAAGTAGGGCCTTAATTCTGCTAGCCATAACGGGGCATATACCAACTTCTCGATTAGAGTATACCGCGACTCGGCCCCTTAAAGGACTGGGTGATGAAATAGACTGGGTGCTGCTGCACTTCTCCCTCTCAGCTACGAGGACGGCACTGAGGGCGTTTATCCGATAGCTAGGTTATGTAGAGGGTTTTCCCCCGGCAAGGGGGAAACCAACTTTGGTATCGTTGTTAAATGTTGTTTTAAGTTTGAATGCTCCTCAGCTTCGTCGTCCCATTCAAACGTCTTTCTCTTCAGAGGTCCTGAAGAAGGTGAGGCTCTTGTCGCTGAAACGTATAAAACCTTCCCGAGGGCTGCTAGGCACCCTGTGAGTCTTTGTACCTCCTTCACAGACCGAGGAGATTGCATGTTTAGAATGGCCTGAATTTTATCAGGATTGGCTTCTATTCCCCTCTCATCTACCAAAAATCCGAGGCACTTTCCTCCTTTTACCCAGAAAACACATTTTTTGGGGTTGAGCTTCATGTTGTATTTTCGAAGAGTTTGTAGGGCCTCAGTTAGGTCAGCCACATGGTCCTCTAACTTCTTGCTCTTGTTGATCATGTCGTCCACATACACTTCAACATTCTTCCCGATTTGGTTTTCAAAAACCTTATTTACCAGACGCTGGTATGTTGCCCCGGCGTTTTTTAATCCAAAAGGCATGACCTGATAGCAGTAGATCCCCTGGCTGGTAATGAAGGCAGTGTGGGGTTGGTCTTCCCGAGCCATAGGTATCTGATGATATCCGGCATTAGCGTCCATGAAATTGAACAACGCGTGCCCCGCCGTAGAGTCTACCAGCCTGTCAATCTTTGGCAGAGGATAGTCGTCCATTGGGTAGGCTTTACTGAGGTCAGTGAAGTCCACACACATCCTCCATGTTCCATTTGGCTTTTTGACGAGGACAACATTCGCCAGCCAGTCTGTGTACTTGCACTCTCTTATGAATCCGGCCTCGAGGAGCTTTTGGACTTCACTAGCTGCTGCGGCTATCCTCTCCGGACCTTGACGCCTCAACTTTTGTTTGACAGGCTTGTAGCCGGTTTTTATGTGCAGATGGTGTTGCATGATGGTGGGGTCAATCCCGGGCATCTCGTTGGCCGAGTATGCAAACACATCCCTATGAGACTTCAATACTTCGACGAGATCACCCTTGACCCTATCATCCAATGCCTCCCCGATGCGGACTACCTCCTCAGGCTTGTCGCCGATTTGGATTTCGGCATATCCCTCAGCCGGCTGAGGCCGAGGGTAGCTTTTGACATTTTCAGTGAGATACATTTCCATCCCGGTTTTTTCTGTTTCTGAGGGAGGTGTCTTCCGCTTCTTCATATTGATAGGGGCTTCGGCATTCAATTTGAAACTATTTACATAGCATTTCCTGCCAGTGCGTTGGTTACCATAAAGTTTCCCGACGGCACCGGTGTCAGTTTCAAATTGAAGTAATAATAGGTAGGTTGAGATTGATGCCTTTATCTGGTTAAGAGTTGGCCTACCAAAGATTACATTATATGGTAGAGGGATGTCGACTACCACATAGTTAATCATCAAATTCCGCCTGCGCCCCTTTTCTCCGATTCTGGTGGGCAGCTTTATTGTGCCTATCGGGTAGGTAGACTTCCCACCGAAACCGATGAGGGGGCGTCCCAAGGGCTGGACGTCTGTCTGTGAGATATTAAGTTTTTGCAGACAATCCAAAGTGATGATATCAGCGGAGCTACCGCTGTCGATCAGGACCCGCTTTACGTAGGCATTGGCAATCTTTACTTCGACGACGAGCGGGTCATCATGAGGTATTTGAACTGGGTGGACAGTGGAGTCGTCGAAGGTCATCGTCGGGCAGGTTGGTTTATCAGCTGTTCCCACCTTCAGCACCTGATGGGTGAGCGAGCTTAGGTGTCCCTTTAGGGCATTGTTGCTCGCTCCCCCAGAGGCAAAACCCCCATCGATGACATTTACTTCCCCAAATGTCTCTCCACTGTTTGCTCGGTTATGTTGTGGCTTTCTGTTATCTGAGCTTGTCTTGAGGTATTTGTCAATCTTTCCCTCATCAGCTACTTTATTCAGGTGTTTTTTCAGCTCCCGACAGTCGCGGGTGGTATGTCCACATTCCTTGTGGTAATCACACCACAGGCTTTTATTTCTCCTCCATTGGGAGGTCTTGACGGGGTTCGGCTTCGAAAGAGGGATGATGTCCTTAATGTCCATGTAAATCTCCTGGCGATTCTTGTTGAACCGAGGGTCATTGCCATCATCAGATTCCCGAGGCTTCTTACCCTTGTCTCGAGAGAAGGATTCCATCTTCCTCTTTCCTTCTTTCCCCGATGGATGTGTGTCCATCGGGTGATTGATGTCAGCTGCATTAATATATCTTTTTGCCCGAGTCATTGCTTCGGTGAATGTGCTGACTTCGTCATGAAGTAAATCGAAGCGAAAACGACTTCGTTTGAGCCCTGACATCAACGCCGCGAATGCTACTGAATCCTCGAGGTTAGATATCTCTAACGACTCAGCGTTGAAGCGCTTAATGTATTCGCCGAGGGTCTCATTCTCCCTCTATTTGCAAGCCATAAGTTGTATGCTTGTCTTTTTGTGCCTCTTTGCTGCAACAAAGTGTTGGTTGAACAGCAACTCGAGGGTGGAGAAATCTGATATTACTCCTGATGGCAACTCAATGAACCAGTTGAGTGCCATCCCCTTGAGGGTGGTTGGGAAGAACTTGCACCAGGATGCTTCACATCCTGTTTGGACAGCCATCTGAGCTTTGTAGGCGGCCATGTGATCAGAGGGATCAGTGGTGCCATTGAAATGCTCGATGGGTGGCACCTTTACTTGGGGTCCACAATGTCCATAATTTCCTTGCTGAAGGGAGTCTTGTAGGTGAGGACACCTTGATGACGATCACGACCCTCTTCCTCAAAGTCTTCTCGAAACCGGTAAGGTTTCTCATTCGACTGGAGACCGAGGGAACGATGCGCCCGGCGAGGGCTACGCTCTCGGTCTCTAGTTGAATCCCTAGAAGATGGTTCTGATAGGCGGTGAGGACGGTCTTGGGGTCTGTGAGTCCGGTTAGGTCCCACAACCTCTTCCTCTGCCTCCTCTCGAGCTCGACGTTTCTCATTGAGGATGGTTCGAGCGTCGGAATTTCTGACCCGGAGGTCTTTGATGATTTCCCTCGCGTCAGTTTGACGTCTAAGCTCCTGACGAGCCTCAGTAAGATCCCTAGCATCCTCAATAGTTCTGGACTTATCACGAGCCTTCTGCCCTTTTTCAGCTTCAAACTTCTTCATCTCCTTTACCCAACTCTAATCAGAGTAGCCAGGTTGTCCGGGAGCGAGGGTAGACCTACGCTCATGTTGAGCTTGCTTGCCTTTGGTCCGAGACCCCTCCACATCTTGCCGAGAGTGGTGTGTAGGAGCTCGGCGTTGTTCAGGGACAAATGCTCGACTTCCAGAAGGCCGAGTTTGTAAGTTCTTGGCGAACTTTTGAAGACTCTCCTGGAAAGTCTGAGTCATCTATTGCATGATGGCTGTCAGCTCAGCTCGAGTGACAACATCCTGCTGGGGGGGCTGAGCAACTTCCACATCCTGCCCAAGGGAATGCTCCCGAGGATCATGGTTGTTGTCAACCTGGGCGTCCCCAGCAGTGTGCCCCGAAGGCTGAGCGCCTTGACGTCTAGCTGCGTTCTGTCTTCTCGAGGTAGTCATGACTCGTTTGGATGGTCCCCTCAGACGGCGCCAATCTGTTCCTGGTGGAACTTTTGTCTGAACTGGACCTGCGAACGTTTCTCGAGAACTAAATCTGACTTGCAAAACAGACAGAGGATGAACTAACCCGGGGGGTTTTTCCCGGGAACGCCCCTCCGATGCTTAAGTCAGTAAGCTGGAAGAATCGATCCGAATTTTAGGGAATTTGTCAAAAATTTCAGAAAAAGCCTCCCTTCGACTGCGGAAATCGTACCATATTTATAGTATGAAAGTACAATTGTCAGACCATTGGGATTATGACAAGTGTCATAATTTGACATCCCTCCGAAGGGAGTGTCTGTGAGGGTCTTTTGTCCCTGTTAGGGGTAAAATAGTAATTTCCTCTGTATTGCCCTGTTAGGGGTAAAATAGTAATTTCCTTATATTGAGCTCAGGATCTGGACCTGGCCCAAACAGCATATGTCCTAAGTAAATGAGGATAAGAACTTATTTTTGAATATCTTTGAGACGGCGGTGCCACAGTGGTCAATATGAACTGCTGATGTCCCAAAGGGAGAGAGTTAGTTACAAAGGTACTTCCAATTTGTTACGGAGTACTCCGTACTTATTAGTTGCAAGTTGGGCTGCTTTAGTGCTTATGACACGGGACAACTCGCTAGTAATCCGGTCAGCTGAGATCGACTTGTTAGATAGTAAGTTAAAGCTCGTCTTAAGTAAGCTAAATTCAAACTCAAACATGAATCTAGCTGTATATTTAATGAATCGAGTCCAGCAACTCAATACTTGGTTTGAAAAGGTGACGAAAAGCTTGATTTGTATTAATTTATAAATGTAATGTTGAAATATGACTTTTATTAAAATATTTTCAAAATGATCAAACATCTTCAAAATTGTCCAACATTTTGGGCAATTATATTATAACTCAATCATTATCTAATTGGAATAATTTGAAAGTAAATAGCAAAATGTTAAAAGACAAGACCATTAAAGCTCAGAATATTTCGGTCAAAGATGGATCCTCAAAATTCAATCAAAGCTTGAATTGTCAACACTTAGTCAAAGCTCGACTTGATTGAAGTTGGATGAACTCGTACGTATTCGACTTAAGATGTAAAATTGTTCACGAGTCGACGAGCAACCTTATTCTTAAACTTGACTTGCATCATCAGCAGCCCTAGTTGCAACATATGGTAGCATACTACTCTAAAGTATTACAGTAGTATGTAAAGAATAAATAACTGTTATACTATAGACCTAGGAGTATATTTCACAATATAGTTCTTCTAATATTCATTTTTTACAATATAATATTCACTTTCCTTAATGTAATATTCATTTTGTTAATTGTAATATTCACTCTAGACTAGTTAAAATATTTTAAGTTGACAAAGTTTTTTTTTTTTTTTTTATATTTTTTATCTTGATTTGATTTTAGAGACGAATAAACTTAAACTATTCATTCATTTAAAGTCGAGGAAGTGTATTACTAGTGGCTTTGGTCTTATTATTAAGTATATCTTTTAGGTCTTTAATTAGCTTATATTTTTTTGTCACTTTTTCCTTTGTGAAAATGTAAAGGAAGAAGCTTGCTTACTCCTTAGTAAGGAATAGTAATGAAGTATTATTTACTATGTAATGCATGTTTGGTTAGAATAAGTGTCTTATAATATGTATGATGTATGGTGAATAGGGTCATTTCCATGAATGGATAAAAAATTTATATATTAAGAGATGAATATTGCATTTTCAAAATTGAATATTATACATTGGAAAGAGAATATTATGATTTTGAAAATTTTGAGCATATATATTTGTACAATATTACATGAATATCGAGTATTAGAAATAAATATTTATTGTTGAAAGCATAACACATATTGATGTTGAAAATGAATATTGCTCATTCACTCTTAGCAAAACCTTGAGGGTTCAATTCATAAAGAGAATCACTAGTTCAAAAAGAATATCATAGTTTTAGTTATTAATTAATATTTAATGTTCAGAGAACAATGTTAAACATTTTGCATGAATTTGATGTATAGAATATTTAATAAGAAAAGTTTAATAGAAGTGTTGAATATATATATATATATATATATATAGTCTAAAAATATTATTTATTGAAAAACGGGTATTGCTTACTGAAAAATGAATATTACAAGTAGTATATTCTGAAATATATTGCCGGGTGCATATAATAATTTGCCAAGAATAATGATGATATCAAGTTTATTATGACTGGAAGGGAAGCCCAACAAAATATATGAAATTTTAAACTCCCGTTGTACAATGTCTTGTTTTTATTTCGAGTCTCAAACTTTTGATTCTTAAATTCATATGCATATGTAGGTAGAAAGTCATACATGAATGATTTATGATTAATCTATTCATTCATTTTAGCTTCACATTCCATATAGTATGCAGAATTGATTATGGTTTTCGTATGCATTTATTATTAATACATATTTAGATGCTTCGAAGTGTAAGAAAAATTTACAGGGATGATGAAATTAAATTAACAAGAAAAGTTTCTTATGCTACCGTTAGTTCAATGATTGTGACAACTTGGTAGGTGATATGAAATGCCCAATGACATTACAAAAAAGTAATATTTTTTCGAGAAACTTATACGAAGATATGAAAATATTTACATTTTGAAATTCAAAGGTGAAACTCTAGAACAAATATTCTAAATGAAATTGAGGCATCTCAACTAGAAGTTTGAGCATGCTTTTTTTATTATTATAACACCCCTAGGTGAACGAGAGCATACTAGTAGATACTATCTTTTTTGTTCCTAACCCACAAGGATTTGCTTAGGTGTGGGAACAACCCACCCAAAAGGCCTTTACTAAACTGAGTTATCAACCAACTATATATAGAAGGTTTTGTTCTCCTCAACTTTTGATGTGGGATGGAACACTTGTTCCTTATCACCCACCCTTGAAAGGGAGCCTACGTTCTCGAATGTACAACAAGACATCGGAATGGGCCTTGGCTCTGATATCATTTATAATAACAACTTAGTATATAATTTCATTCATAGGAGACTTTTAGCAAATTTCATTTCTTAAAAGAATTATATTCAATAAACTTTTTATCTCTTCTGAACCATTTCTTTCTTAACTTCGTGCACATTGCACATGTATCTTTTTTTTTTTTCCTTTTTTTAAAAAAATTTATAAAAATAACGAACACTTACAAGACACAACCACGGTAAGTATTCTTAACGTACTCTTTCCTTACAATAGTTGCATGAATTGGAGCACAAAGAACTTCTTCCCAAGGCACGTTGACAACTGCACTAGAGCTATTATACATAGTTTTATGAGTTCATATAATAGGATAAATACTCTGAACACAAACACGGTTACTAAAAGAACAATCTATATTACTACAATAAGACTCGTTAGATAGAATCATTCTTGTGTGAAAACACGGGTATGATTGGGGATTGACTTTTGTTCTTTTCCTCCTTGGGAGATATCTGCAAACACAAAGGGGGTAATTAGAAATCAAGTTATCTCGCACAATAGTCTTGTTGATCCTTCTGCTATTCTTCACATTCCAAGTAACCAACTTGTTCCTCTTGATGCTGCTCTTGCTCATGCTATTGCACTTTCTCCTTGTATCCAACTTAACATTATAATGGATGGTTGACTCGCAACCATTATTCTTGGTTTTCCTTTTCTTATACTCATATGGAATGACCTCCATTGCACCACTTTCATTCCTTTCCTCTCCTAGCAGCTCTAATTTCCCATTGTCCACCTCTACATAACTTGTTTGATTAATCTCGGTGGGCTCATTAATCTTCTTTTCTTGGCTCATGTCTTTTTTCCCTGCTATGTTCGGGAAGGATGAATCGCTCCCGAATAGGCTTCACCATGTTATGACCTATTCACAAATCAGATTGTCATGGGGAAACTAAACCAAGAATTAAGGTATGGTTTTCTTCTCATAAGTAGCTCATAATCCTGTTTTGAAATGGACAAAGTAGAAAGTAATCTCCTTCAGTTAGCAAACCAATATTTGGGCTCCGTCAGATGAGAGCTTTCAGTATTGGAAACATTGTTAATATCTTTCATCACCTCATCCTTAACACTCTCCTTCCTTTCAACCAAACTTCCCTTCTCATTGGTACTAAGACATTCCTACTACAAGAAAAAGGTTGATTTGCGACACAATGGTTGTTGTAACTGTTTAAAAATCTGTGGTAAATTTGTGATGGACTTTTGAAAAATATAACTGAATTTCAATTTATTTTGTATAAGTAATATGCGACGGAATTAATTTGCAATGGAATTTTTGTTTGTCGCAAATTTGCGATGGAATATTAGTCTATTGCAAACTTGCGATGGAATTTTAGTGTATCGCAAATTTGCGATGGAATTTTAGTCCATCGCAATTCATAATTGGTCAAAATTTTTTTGTTATTAAACCCTAGGGTTCAAAAAGGATGTTCATGCCTCATGTTTTCTCACTTCTTCTTCTTCTTCTTCTTCTTCTTCTTCTTCTTCTTCTTCTTCTTCTTCTTCTTCTTCTTCTTCTTGTCTTCTCCTCCATCTCTTGAAAAAAACCAAAAAAAGTAAAACAAAAACTTGAATGACATCATCATCATTAACAATACGGCTATTTCACCATATACCCCCGAACTATTGCAAAATGCACCAAATACCCTCGCTGTTTTAAAAAATACACGACATACCCTTATTTCTTAACAGCGTCAAAAAACCGTTAACTCTTTGATTTTATGAAATTCAAGTATCAATGTTTTTCAAATTTCATCAAAATTGATTTTTTTTGGTTTCATTGGTAGATGTTGCAGTGATGGAGAATTTTTTAGGTGTTTAATTGGGTTTTTAGGGTTTGTTTATGAAATGGAATTAGGGATTGTAGAGAGATAGTGAGAAATTAATAGAGTTTAGTTGAGAAAATGTAGTTAATAACATTAATCAGTTCTAATGGGCCCCACTTGATGGGTTTTTTGACGGAAAATGTCAAATGGTACTAACATTTGTATTTTAGAGAAAAATAAGGTACTAAAATTTAAGAAAAAAATCTTAAGGTACTAAATTTCAAAAATTGACAAATATAAGGTACTACAAAACAAAAAAGCCATGATTTAAAGAAAAGTTTTTATTCTCAACTTACCATGCTTTTGTTGGTATATAAAACGTTTGATTTTTGGTTAGAGGGATCTTAATAATTTGGGTTTTTTTTTATTAAATTAACTTATCATCCCTAAAGTTAATCAAAGAAGAAGAAGGTGAATTAGGGGATTTTGGATTGAAGGATAGTAGGTGGAATAGAAAGAGATGAAGAAGAATAAGGAGGAAGATGAAAGAAAGAATAAACAGTTAACGGTTGTTTGATGTTGTTGTGCAGTAAGGGTATATCATGTATTTTTTACATAGTTCAGGGGAATATTGTGCATTTTTTAAATAACAAGGGTATTTGGTGTATTTTGCAATAATTTAGGGTTATATGGTGAAATAGCCGTTAACAATAACATCTTCAATCATATCTTCTTCTTTTTCTTTTCTGTAACCAAAACTATAACCCATAATAAATTTACGCCCTTTTTCCTCAAATTCACCCTTAAATTTACTCGCCCCTTTTTTCTTCTTCTTTTATCGTCCCTTTTTTTTCCTCTTCTCCTTCACAATTTATCTCTTTTTTCTTTAAATTTCAAAATTTTTTTTTAAGTTTTTTATGGTCAAATTTGACCACGAAAACCCTAAATTTATTTATCAATCATTATTTTTACAATTGATAAAGGGGTTAGTTGAGATCTATTTATAAATCTATTTACAATTTATGATTATAACCTTATGAAGAAGGTACATGGTAAACATATATTGTTCATTTTATATATTGGTTATACAACATAAGCTATACAGATTGATAAAGGACACATCTTAGCAAACTAGGGGTGAAAAGCGCGCTTTGCGAGCGTGTGGTTTCATATTTTAAATGATATTGTTGTGCTGGTTGATGTTTGAGGTAGTGTCCTTGTTTGTTAAACTTTGCAGTTGTTCGTGACAAGTATTGTTGTTATTGTAGGTGTCATAGTAAGGACTTCCTTTTGTGTTGTGAGCTGCATGTGTAATACATGCAGTTTTTTATGTGTATTCTTTAGTGTTATATTTGTGTATAAATACACACAGTTTAATTTGTTCTCTGTATATTTTCATATGTAAGGTTAATATGTTATGTATTTATTTAGTTGTTTACTTTGTGTTTGAGATCAAAACAATGCTATTTATAAGAAGTTAAGTTAGTATTCAAATCACGGGTTTCCATGATTTATGAATATAGCTATGTATGTTTTTATTTTATTTTTTAACAAAATTGAATTTGTAATCTACCCTCATTTCGTATGAAATAAAATGGTGGGTCTACATCAGCGAAGTTTTTTTGGGTTTTGTTTGTGTAGATATAGTTTTATTTGTACATTTCTTCTGGTGTCATATTGTTTTATGTTTTCCTTGTACGTATTTATATTATTCAAGGAATTGTAATGCATTAAACAATGACGAAAAACTGTAGTAGTTGTAGTTTTTTTAATATACCTGTAGAGATGTCTATTATCTAACTATTTGATTTTTTTGACATTTTTCATATTAGATTCTTATATATTTAATAACGAATTTTAAGTGGCAAATAAGCGTAGATATTTTAATAACAAATAGTTTTGGAATTAATTAATTGAATGCAATAATTAATAATTAATTGTACAATCAACATTTTTGACTTTATAAACTAGAGCTAAATAATTAAATTAATTGCAATATTTTCATAATTAATTATACAACTGACATCTTTCACCTCATAAATTGCATGTAAGTAATCAAACTCCTAGCAATAATTTCCCTTGAATTTTAACAAACACAATCGCTTCTAAGCTATTAGATCACTTTAGATCAAAGCCATGCTATTTATGTTATCATCTGATACTTAGCATTCTTTATTCAATATATAAAATTTTTATATGTTAAAGTAAAAAAAAAAGAAACAAAGAGTAGATATGCATTTATTTAGTGTTTTAGTACCTTGTGTAAAAGAGTAGATTGTGTTGTATATTTCGTTGTTGAAGTATGAATATCTATAGTTTGTTGGGAAGTTTTTTTGAAAATTAAACAATATATAAAAGAGGGAGGAGTGTTGTGGATTTGGGTTGTTGTTGATTTGATTCGGCTGTTGATTGTATTGCTATGGAGGTGCTTTTTATAGTGGAGTTTTGGGTGTCCAAGTGTTTGTTTCCATCATTTTTTTTAGTGAAATTTGTGGGTATTTGCATATAAGTTTGGACAACTATATGATTGCATGGTATGTCAGTTGGTTGATGTAATTAATAGTTGAAACTTGTTGCAACAATTGAAAAGCAGTCATATATAATATGAAATATACATATATTAAATATTTTATAATATGTACAAGTACAACAAAATTCAGAACCAAATTTTAGTTGATGCGAATTAGTCTAGCATTCATATATAATTATAAACATTGAGTTGTCTTACATATTTATCAGCTTTTTTATGTACAGTACTGATAGTAAAAACCAAAACCGGATGCTAGAAAATAGTTTTGTTGAAGTCGCTCATATATGCCCATACATATATTGTAGTTGTTGAAGATATATATGCTTATTTAGGTTGATTAGTGGAAGTAATTTTTTCTTCATTTAAGTGTTGATGACTGAGTAGTTGTTGTAATTCTTGGTTTGTTGAAGTTCAGTGCTCCTTCATCAGTTATTGATTTTGTTTTGGTGAGTGTAAAAGTTCGGAGGACCCAATTGAGAATACGACTCTTGGATAGTTCAATTGTTGGTCCTATTTGTACATGGAAGGTCTTGAATAACATTGTTTCCTATTTGTTGTTGGTTGTAATAGTTTATTAGTTGGGATATTCTTGAGTTATATATATATATTTTGATCTAAGTAGGTGCATCCAGTTAATGTTTCTACTTCTTTGCTGTAGAATGTCAGTTGTAGTATCCCTGTTTTTCAACTATGTCTGTCTTTAGAATTGCTCTGCAATTTATAGAATTTTTAAAGATCGTGTATACAAGAATGTAATGTTATTATTTGAAAGAGATTTGTGTAGTAGTAGTAGTTTACTTTGGAATGCATTTGATAACCTTAGCTAAGTAGTTGTTGCAGTCAATTATTGCTTTCCGTTTTTGTTGTAGTGCTTTTGCCACAGTTGATGTATCTAATGTATAGTTTAAGCATTTTTGTGGTTACATTTGGTGTTGTGGCTTCAATAACAAATAATCGTTCTTCTTGTCAAGTATATCGATCATGAGCCTGAAATTGAATAGTAGTACTTAGTTTTGTATGTTTGGTAATCCGTATACATGACTATTATAATCATGAAAGTTTGATACCAAAAATGAGGCTATTAATTAATTTTATAAAAGAAGCTTCAAATACTAAATTCAGTAGATTTACCAGTTTCCCGTTCGATTGTGGCCTGGTGAGTTGGTTTTCTGGTGTTGATCTTTTTAAGTCTGCTTCGTTGTTCTGCTATAGTAGTTGGATTGTTGCTTACCCTAAAATAATAGTTGAAGTAGTTAGATTTATTGTTAAATCTAAGTGTTGGTGTTAAAATGAATTATGAGGCTTGTATAGATTTGATATATAACAATTTGCGCAACTCGTCCACTTTTTGACCTGTTGGTCCATGATGATCTCAGTTGACATTGAACTTTTAAGAGTGAAACCTGGTGGTTTTGTTTTCAATTAGTATTCTGACTAATTTAGAGAGGCATATTTATAGCTATTTTCATACCTTTGTAAGGTTTGGTCTTAAGCTAAGGGCAGTGCGTGAATCCAACTACTATGTTATTGTTTGGCTAGTTCTGTACGGTTCGAGGAGGCATATAACTGAATGGCATATTTATAGCTATTTTCATACCTTTATATTGTTTGGACTGGTTTTCTTTTGGTTCACTTATTAAAAGTATTACGTACACCAAGTACATCAGCATATTTGTGACAATATAAGTGAATCAAATATTGTATATTAGTGTTGAAGAGTGTATGTATGTGCATGAATAAGAGCTGTTTAATTTACCAAACACTATATTATCCTATAGATTTAGTGGGATGGACGACATGATTGGTTGGAATTCAGGTTTAAGAACAATACGCTCCATCATTAGGGGTTTGATTTCAGCTATTTTTATGATTTCATTTCCATGAGTAATGTGTTGTGGTGGGGTTGCTTTCATCTATTGCATTAGCTATTTCATATTCTCTGTTGCGTTGTAAAGCTACAGCATAGGCTTCAATATCAGATCCAAAGAGTGTTGCATTCATAGTAGAACCCTGTATTTGTTAGTTATTTTTTACTTTGGTTACTATATATGTTGTTGTCACAGTTTCTTCGTCTTTCAGAATCAAATGTTGATATTGAGGCTTATTTGGTGATTGTTTTGGCCGTCCTTTGTGTAGCACAGTTACTTTGCACTTGTAATACTTTGTTTTATCATTAATTTCTTTTAGTAATTTATAAGTAGGTTTCATCTTCTACAAGTTCTATGAAAAGGGTTTAATATTAGTGAAAAGGATATAATCAAACTATATGCCTGGGGCCTGATCAATATTTACCAATTAAAATGAAATGATTTGGTATAGATATGATTGGTACGTGTTTTTCAAAGTAGTATGCTAAATTTGCAACTTTGATTTGTTTTATATGAATTTTTAACATACCAAACATGCAATTAATTCCTGTTAATAAACAGGTATCATTTGTTTTAAAATTTCAATTTAGTTTCAATCTGAGTTTTATTCTTGATTTTTGGTTTCAACGCTTCCTTTTTAAGGCTTTGTCTTTGTGTTCAGTGCTTCAATTTTGTGGTTATTTTGAAGGGGAAGTCCATGCACAACCGTTTGGTGTCTCAATTTGTATATGATATGGTGTAGTTACTAAGGTTTTAAGAGATTACAAATGACAATGCTTTTGGATAGTTATTCATTGTAATTTGACTCTTTCCTTGCAACAACATATTTTCATCCTCTAAACATTACGACTAAATAAGCAATTAAGACTAAACAGGCAGATACGTGCAATCTAGACATGAACACGATAACAAAACATGTAATGATATGTAGGTAGGGTCTGTAGACACCGAAAATTTATTAAAGTCTCAAAATTAAAATGAATTAATTTTTTGAGTTAAATAAAATAAACATTTGCTCAATATAATTACTTTAGCCCTTTAAATTAAAATATCCAAATTAATTAAATAAGTTGGGTCATAATTACATTATTTGGGCCGATTATATTGTTAGTCCAACCAAAATGTTTATTGGGCCAAAAAGACTACAAAACTTCCAAGTCATCAAAAGAGTCCAAGCCCACTTCTCCGGGTCCAAGATGGAGGTCAAAATCTCCTATAAATACCCATCATCACCTCAAAGAAGGGGGGGGAGAGAAATTCATTGGAAAAAAAAAAGGTCAATCGAAGACACTCCAAAGAATTTACAAACTCTCTCTGTCAGCAATCAACAAGCACTACAAAATTGTGCCGATTGTTCAGGGCTACCCAACAATTCAAAGGTGAAATGTGAAGTGGTCAACCGCACTCAAATTTGCTTGGCCAATAGCAGGTGTCATCTTTGGTTGACGTCGACAGGTGTCACCTTTGGTTGACGTCAGCAACTGTTAGATTTGGTTGACGTCGACAAGTGTCATACTAGCAGTAGAACAGAATCAGAAGACTTAGTTTATTTTCTATAAACTGTTTACAGAGATTGTACCTATATCCAAATAATTAATAAAATATAATTGGTTTTACTTAATTGCTTGTCGTTGACTTTGACTTGAAATTTAGTAGCAACAAATTTCTGGCACGCTCGGTGGGACCATCTCTGCTTCTCATCTCTGTTCTTCAAACACTTAAAAAAAAAATTTAAGAAATGTCTTCCAACAAGAGCATTTCAAAGTCTGCTGAGAGAAAGAAGTCTGTCAATACTCGACGACAATCAGCAAGCCTCGGTGAAGTCATTGGAAATCCTGACAGTGGTATATTCACCAGGGGAATGAAAAGAGCTGCAGTCACGTCTGATGCAGCAAGTCTGCGTGCAGCCGCGGTACCTACCAAAGTACGCAATAATAGCGTTGTTGAGGCTGCTTTGGAGGCACTTAACACATCTTATAGGGCGCGTGAGTCTCCTGTCTTTGGTTCAAACTCTACCACTGAACATACAAGTTCAAGTTCCATTGCTGGACACAAACGATTGTCATTGACTTCTTTCAAGTCGCCAAGACAAATTGATGTTGACAAGGAAGAAGACTTAGTCGTTCACACTAGTCCCCTTTACAACCCAAACATAGAGGTTGAATCTGGAACTGATAGTAGTTCTCCTCTATCATCTCCTTTCAGGCCTTTTGTGCTCAAGGAATCAGGTGAATCATCACAGCTGGACACTGCCTCTGTCATGGTGATTCATGAAAACAAAACTATGGAGGAACAACTTGCCGACATGAATGCTCTCATTAGCAAGTTGATAAAAGATGGAGAGGAAAAGGATGCTGAAATTAAGAAGCAAAACGAGCAAATTGCTAAACTGACAAAGAAGATTGGGAAGCAAATTGTTGAATCGTCTGAAAGTGACGAGGACGACTCTGAATCTGAGGATAATTCAGACAATGAGAAGGACAAAGCTGGTGATCCCAAGAATGCTTTAGTTACTGCTCGACAAATTAAAGAAATGATAGCTGAAGCAATCAAGAATCAAACAAGTGTCAGTGGAAAGGAGGATCTTCGTTACGTGAAGCCTTATACCAAGAGGATTGATAAGTTGCGCATGCCAGCCGGTTATCAACCACCGAAGTTCAATCAATTTGATGGTAAGGGCAACCCTAAGCAACATGTCGCACACTTCGTTGAGACGTGTAACAACGCTGGTACTACCAATGACTTGTTGGTCAAACAATTCGTTCGTTCTCTCAAGGGTATTGCCTTTGATTGGTATACTGATCTTTCCCCCCAATCAATTGATAGTTGGGAGCAAATGGAGGGAGAATTCTTGAATCGGTTTTATAGTACCAGGCGTGTTGTCAGCATGGTTGAGTTGACTGACACTACACAGTGGAAGGATGAAACGGTCATTGACTACATTAGTCGATGGCGCGCTCTAAGTCTTGAGTGCAAGGACAGATTGACTGAAACTTCTGCTGTAGAGATGTGTATTAATGGAATGGATTGGGATTTGCGGTACATTCTTCGTGGAATAATGCCAAAGACATTCCAGGAGTTAGCAACACGGGCCCATGACATGGAGCTTACCATTGCTAGCAAAAATAAAAGTAAAGAAAAATCTGAGACGAAGGAAAAGAAAGAGTTCAGAAAGGGTGATAAACCTTCCAAAAGCTCTGCAAAAGAGTCAATGGTGATCACTACCGCTTCTTCTCCTATCAAAATCTCAGGAAAGGCTAAGGAGGAGAAGAAGACTTCTTACCCAAAAGTTTACAGAGGCGATAAGCCAACCTTGAAAGAGTTACAAGCAAAGAAGTATCCATTCCCTGACTCAGATTTGTCTGGAATGCTGGATGAGTTACTGCAAAAGAAGATAATTGAGTTACTGTCGATATCACAGGTTGGTGAGTCATCCTATTGAAAAGTGTGTTACATTGAAGGAGAGGATCATGCGTCTTGCTCAAGAAGGGAAGATTGTGCTTGATCTCGATGAAGCTGTAGGGACTAACCATGCTGCAGTAGTGACTGATGAGCCTTCTCTTCAGTTGGAATTAATACAGTTTGGGTCTCTGGAGCCTGTTTTGCTGCAAATCCGACCATCCCATGTTCAATGTAAAACGGAGACACATGTTGAAAAGTATGTGTCAAACGACGATGACAATGACGAAGGATGGACCCTAGTGACAAGGAGGTGTACTAGGAAGCAAATGACTTCAAAGTTGCAATCCCCTTACCAAACTAGAGGACAACAAAGAAATAAAACTGCTAAGCGTCCAAAGAGGGGACCAAAAAGGGCCACAAAACATAAAATGATGCAAGATGAAGTGCTTAAACAAGAAATTGTTACTCCTATAACTTTAGAAGAATTCTTTCCCAAAGAGTACTTGAATGTTGTGACTGTCAACACAGTCTCAGTTGAAGTTAAGGAACATGAAAATGATGAAGAACAAGAAGAAAAGAAGGATGAACAAGTTAATGAGCATGAGGTGTCACTTAAATTAACCCTTCAACATTCGGGGTCGTCGACGGATCCGAAGATATCGGCTATCCTTGATGCTCTCCCCACGCGCATGGGATGGAGGGAAATATTTCGTTTGCCAAGAGAAATGTGTAAACAACTGGCTTTGGCACTTCAGCAGCCAGAGCTGTATGCGGACAGGGCGGAAGATGTTCGTGAAGTCAAAGAAAATTCTGACAAATGCGCGTCATGTAATAGCGCCATAGTCTTTACTGATGATGACTTGCTCATGGGATCTAAACCCCACAACCGTCCGTTATTTATGACAGGATTCGTTCGGGGTCAAAAGGTCGGTCGTATTCTAGTAGATGGTGGGTCGGCTGTAAACATCATGCCTAAGTCCACAATGAATGAATTAGGGATCACAGTAGCAGAACTATCCCAAAGTCGAATTGTGATTCAAGGATTTAATTTGGAGAGTCAGCGTGCAATTGGCATAATTCGTGTCGATCTCACCATGGGTGATTTGACAACACCTACTCTTTTTCATGTGATTAATGCTAAAACCTCTTACAAAATGCTGCTTGGACGCCCATGGCTGCACGAAAATGGTGTGGTTGCATCTACCCTCCATCAGTGTTTAAAATACTATCGTGGAGGAGTAAGGAAAATTAATGGAGATGTCAAGCCCTTCACTAAAGCAGAGTCTTACTTTGCGGATGCCAAGTTCTTTGAGAGTAATGAGGGAACTTCGTCTGAAATATTGCCATCACAAATTGCTTCGACAGGAAAATAGGGAAACAAAACAAAGGTTGAGGCTCCAGCACTAGTGAAAATCACTAAGTCAACTCCTGTTGAACAGCAAATTCTTACGGAAGAGAAGGCCGAAGAAAAGGTTGAAAGCTTTCTTCGAAAGAAGATAGAGACAACTCCAGTTCTCCGTTACATACCCAAGTCGTGCCGCAATGAAGGCGAATCACCATTTGTGTTGTGTCAAGATGCTCAAGTCAAGCATAGTCAAAATCAAAAGGCTACAACTTTGGTTAAGGAATTGAAGGATAAAGATGTTGTATTACCATTGTCTAAAGGTAGTCAAAGTCAAAAGCCAAAAGCCAATGACTTTCAAGTGGGTCAAAAGTTCCAAAAACCAAGGTCTCAATAAAGACAAGTTTGACCGAAAAGCATATAAGCTATTGGCAAAAGCTGGGTATGACTTTGAAAATCCCACGCCGATGGGAAAAGTTGTTGAAGTTAAGGCAAACGGACTCAATGGTACGCAAAAGATGCTTCAGCAGTATGGCGTTAAAGTAAATGCGCCTAGGGTAGGTCTCGGTTTTGAATCGTCTGAGCCTATCAAGATCACTGTCGGGCATAAGGCAAATACTTCTTCCATGCAATACATTACAGCATCGGAATTGGATGAAGGTGGGGGTGAAGACAATGACATGCCACCACGTGGTTCTATATCTAATAGGGTAGATCCATCAAGATCCAAATCACGCCCCTCTGTATTTGACAGGCTAGGCAACGCGAAGATTTTCCCAGAACGATGATCAATCTTATCTCCCAAGCTTTATGCATAGGATCAAGCCATCTGTCTTAACGGATTGGTGCACACACTAAGATTCAAAAGCCGTCGCCGACATCGGTCTTTCGTCGTTTGAAGTCAAGCTTGAGCTAAGGAGTGATTCCAGACAAGTCGTGTTAAGGAGGTATGATGTCAGGAGTGTCGTTCCCATCTAGGATGTACGAAAGCACGAGGTTGATATCACCAAGCGACAGCCTCTAAAGGCCAAGGGTCGGATTGTTATCATCTTTAAGCAAGATGAACCATGTGAGGAGTTAGAACAAATTGTTACGTCGCATCACGTTACAGTGCAAGAATTCTCTAACGTAGAGGAAGAAGTTGAAACTGATGAAGCTCCCAAAACGTTGGAAGATAATGGGCAAGCCACGGTGGATAATTTGAAAGAGCTAAACTTAGGGAGTTCTGAAGATCCTCGACCAGTGTATATGTAGTGCTCATCTCTCTCAGAAGAGGAGCAAGAACACCATAATCTGTTGTTTGATTCAAAGAGGTCTCGCTGGAGTTAAAAGCAAATGCCTGGACTCAACCCAAAAGTTGCGGTACATCGCTTGGCAATAAAGAAAGGTGTCAGCCCCAACGAACACCTCAGCGAGGTTTCAGGCCGGTTAGTCCCTAAATAGAGAGTGAATTAACAGCTCATAGATGCTGGCTTTATTCGCGAAGGTCAAGTACCCAACGGGATAGCCCCTTAGTTCCTGTAGAGGCAAGAAAATGGACATTGAGGATTTGTTTGACTTTCGTGATTTGAATGACGCGTGTCCAAAAATGACCTTCCCTTCCAGTCATGATCATGATCGATGCCACCTACGGTCATGAGGCTTTGACATTATGGATTTACGTGGCATCCATCAGCAATGGCGCACGCAGACCAGAGGCAACTGCTTTCGCCCTCCAAAGGCATCTTTTGCTCAGTCATGCCTTTTGGACTCAAATGTGGGGTCTCCATCCACTGCCATGCAAAAGATATTTCGCAGCATTGATGCACAATCGTGGAATGCTAGTTGATGTTTGGTGGTTAAGTCTACCGCATGGAGCCATTTGGAAGACGCTTCGCAAGTGTGTGAGCGTTGCGAAAATGTCAACTTAAAATT
>PYUH01000510.1:417254-471203 GCA_016808085.1 Suaeda aralocaspica | reverse complement strand
AATCTCTGGTCTTCATCTTGTACCTCTTTGGCTAACAACATATAGACATAGAACTTTTTTCAACTCCCTTTCTAACTCCTTTCCACCCACCAACAAAACACTTTAGAATTACCCATCTTGTTTTAGGTTTAGAAATCATCAAGGCTTTAATGCATATGATTTCTCATTAGGGGTTCTTGCCACAATTGACATTTGTTCTCCCATTAAACTTCACAAAACTCATATTGCCAAGGTCTACCCAATAGTATATACAAGCATCCATAGGACAAACATCACAAAGTACTTGATCCTCGAATTTACCAATTTTAACACATCAAGCTTGTTTGTTACCTTAACATCACTTGTGTTGCTAAGCCAATGTAGCTTGTATGGTGAGGATGTACCTTGTAGGAATTGCGAGTTTTTCTACCACAACGTATATACTACATTTGTGCAACTTCCAGTATCTATGATCACATCACAAAGCTGCCTTGAACATTACACCTTGTGAGAAAATTTTGTCCTCTTGACTCTCCAAAGTTGTGCACTTTGAGATTGTATACCGTACGTACACCAAGGATTGCCTTGTGTTTCTGGTTGGACTTCCTCCGTTTCTTCCTCCATATTTTCATAATTGGCATACTCTCCTCTCCCTCATCCCCATCATCTCTCCTCTTCTTCAAGGCTTTCCCCATCTACCCAATTTCGAGTTGTTGTGACCCTAGCATGAGACAATCTCTTTTGAATGTGACCTTGTCCTTTACACTTGAAACAAACAATGCGTGAATCACTACTTTGGGTTTTGAAGTTGAAGCTCTCATCCTTGATGAAGGGTGTTTAGTAACCTTATCAAAGTTTGGTTTTGAGGAAAAGTATCACGCCTTTCCTTAGGGTCATAAGTTTTGAAGTATGTCCTTTGGCTTACGTGCAACTTGTTTCTCAACCCTTGCTGCCACCCTACAACTTCATCAAAGGTCCATAAGGTTGCATTCGACTTCTCCCTTATATTTTCATCTAGACCAGCCACAAAACGAGCCATTTGTGGTCCTCCTTCTCTTCTACAATCACAAATCATATCAATTTTTCAAACTCCACAATATTTCATCAACCGTTTTTCTATCTTGTTTTAATGTATGCACTTGATGAAATTATTTGCTCGAAATCTTGAGGAACAAAACGTTTCCTCATCTCCTTTTTTAATTTAGACCATGAAGAGATTTTTGATCTACCTTCTTTCCTTCTCTTTCTTTGTAACCCCTCAGCCATAGACTGCATAGGAAGTGAGTTTTTATTCCGCCATTTATAGGATTTATGATCATCATATTCTTTGTAACGAAAATCCTCAACCCACGATCCAATCTAGAAATTTTTCAGGATCCATACCTCCATTAACTCAGGAATTTCGAGTTTAAGATTTCGATCATCATCCCTCATCTTTCCCTTACGTTTGTACCTTGATCTTGGTTCCGCATCGTCACTAGAACTTGATGAGTATCCTTTTTTTTGTTTACGTACACTCCTCACACTTTCCTTGTTCACTTGAACTGATGATGAGCCATCCTCTTGTTTAAATTTAGTAGGAGTTTTCTTGGTAGAAGCCATGATAGTTAGGACTTCATCTAACGAGCCTTTAACTCGTCAATCTCCCCTTGCATCGTAGCCTTTTGCTTGAGCCAAGCTCAACCCTTCTGAATCCTGTGGATTTTCGTCTCCACCTTCTTGAGCCATGATAATTGATTTTGAACACTTGAGATTGAACAATTCTCTCACGAGAGCACCAAAAGTTGATGTGAATTTTGTTATAGACAAACACCACTCACACAAAGAAACTTAGACTTCAAATTTGATAAAGCTACGCACCACAAATCTGAACTTCTAAGGGGAATAATTGGTAGATTTGATTAAAGCAAAGCACCCTCAAATCCTAAGAACTATCCTCACGTGAGATAAAGCACAAGCACCACTCACTTGTTCGAATTCTCACAAGAAACTCTCAAATTTTTGTTTACTCGTGAAACAATGAAAACCGGAAACAAAGTGTTTTTCAATCAAGCTAATCTGAATTTTATTGATGTATTTTCATCCTATTTATAAGCTAAACATATCACATAATTTTCAGAATCCTAAACATATCCTAACTACCTTAGATATATGGTATAACAAACTAAGATAGGATAACAAGAATATCACCACAAAACCGGATACAAATCTTGCACCATATATTTTGTAATCGATTTCTAGTCTAAATCTTAGATATTTTGAGAATCTATTCTAAGGACCATATATCCGAATAACAAACTCAATTTGACCAAGTCAAACAACATGAAAACCCGCGTTGACAACGTTGGCCCAAAATCTCCAAGAATCTTCCAAAATCCCGCCATATAACTTGCTATGTTTCTCGTTGTTTTTTGTTGACTTCTGATTTCAAGAACTTCAGAAACTCTTCAAGATTCAATCTTATTTCAAGAAACCTCCATTTCATGTTTCCCATGCTTGATTCCATCAACCTTGACTCACAAACATCAAGAAAATACAAAACACCATATGGTAAAACCCTATCAATGACGGGGAAGAAAACCCATATAGCTCACACTTACTCAACACTTCTAAACTACTAACTTATATTTGCTTGAACACTACGTGAATAAGCTTGTGCATGTCACCATGCACACGTAAAATCCACCCTAGCCAACCCTAGAGCCTTGTTGTCTCCATAAGCCACTAACTCTCCATGGTTGCATCTGTTTTCCACCTTCAATCAAACCCAAACCCTCGAAGTTTTCTCATTCCCCATTTTTATGATTATGTATCCCGGGACGGGACGTGTTTGGCTGGGGGGGAAATTAGTTCACTCTTGTTTAGGTTTAATCAGTTGTAAACAATTGTTTTTTTTATTTTCTTTTATTTTTCTTTTTGGACTTGGTTTTGTTTCTTTTTCCCCTGCAGATATGACAACCGGAGTAGGACTAGGACTTCTGATATTGAATTTACGAATTTTGGTTAATTTACATTGGGTTAGATGTTCCTAAACTCCGTTCTCCTTTTGCTTGTACCTGTATATTTTGGAATTAGCTGTTTAGCCTTAGGTTCTCTTTTTCTGCTTTCTAGTGTAGTTTTTACTGCTTTCGTAGGACCGTTACATGGTTTGTACCGTCCCTTAAGGCCGGGAGTTTACATGTAACCAAAAAAAATGTACTGCTTTCCTAGTTTAATGTAGTTAGCTGTTAAAAGAGCATTCTTATTGTGATTGGCTAGCTGCTCGTCCCGGTTTTTCGTTGATTTAACTTTTCATGTACCCATTTGCTTAAATTTTCTGAAACTTCATGATTCTTGTATTTGGATGAGTTTACTTATGTGATTTGCCGGGCATGACTTAGTCTTAAATTTGCTAGCCTTCCTTGCAATTGTCAACTCTGTCTAACCTTGCTTGGGTCTTGGACTTGAACTGTGTTAGCGGGAGGATTTGAGCCACTTTTGATCTTATAGGCTACACAAATTGTATTCTTTTCACGTGTGCTTAGTTCCTGGTGCATTTTATGATCTTGAGTTTGCCTTTGGACTTTAGTAACTTTTAATTGAAGTTTTGTTGCATGTTGCGCATGATAAGAGGCATTCAATTGTTTTTAGAGCTTCCAGATACATTATTAGGATTTTCATGCTGAACATCTTCTTTCCCTTGATCCCGTGTTTTCTTAAGCCTTTATCCCTCACAAAAATTAGCCACATTACAACCCTTTTTGGCCTTGGTATTTGATAACATATTGTATGCCCAAGCTTGGCTTGGGGGAGTCATGTTGTGGTTTGTTATGGTTGTTGATTGTTGTGATGGTGTATTTGGAGGATTAGGTGAAATTGTGAAATTTTGATGTGCAGGAGGTTCTATAAGTTTCACATTAAGGCTCTGCGTACCAATGACTGGAATTGTGTTTTAAAACGCAATGTGTTGGTTTCTAAATGCGATCTGGAGTCCAGTTATGTACGTGTGATAGTTTGGTCTTAATGGCTAACTATTAAGAGTCGTGAAACTAAAATGAAAAAAAAAGAAAAAGCAATGAAATGAAAAGAAAAAAAATGTGAAAAAAAAGGGAATTGAAAGAATAAAAAAAGAGAAAAAAACAAGTTTAAAATTGAAGTAATGAATGAAAAGCTTGAATTTGTTTATATTTGTGATTTGAATGAAAATAAGGTGTGAAGTGAATGAAAATTGAAAATGTTTTTTGTTTTGATACGATTGGAATTGGATGATGGGAGACATTGATGTTATTGTATGATGTGTTGGTGAGTCTCCGATGTTTTATATGCGTATACCCCGCATTTTCAGCCACATTATCCCAAATTTATCTTACCCTTCACCCTAGCCTTACGTTACAAGCTTATAAAGTCCTCTTTGATCTTCATGTGCATGCTTTGGTTGATTGTGGAAGAGTCTTTTGGCAAGGTCGTAGAGTATTAATTGCATTTCGAGTCGACTTTAGGATTGAGTGTATACCTTTAAACACTTGCATGAGGTGTGAGATGTGGATTTGGGTTCCTCAAAACTTGCATTTAAACACTTTATTGCATTTGCATTTCATTTTCTTATGGTTGGGTGGTGAGGGTGAGCTACATTATTAGATGCTCAATTGTGTGGAGTGACAACCCGTGAGCTATTCTAGTCATCGATTCATTAAACTTGCTTGGTTGGCTTTGTTTGACTTTTGCCTAGGAATGTGTAGCATTTGACTTGCTTTGATCTTAGTAAACTCGGAAGGATCCTTGAGTTGTGATGCATATGTTTTTATGGGGTGAAAGTCATTTCGTTATCTTTGCTCGGGACGAGCAAAGGCTTGGCTTGGGGGAATTTGATATGTGCGGTTTTTATAGTGTTTTTCCCCTTGTTTCGAGTCAATTTCATGCCTAGTGGTTGTTAATCTGGCTTTATTTCAGCTCATTTGATGTTCTTTAGCTAATTTGAAGTGTCTCGTCAAGTTTGATTAATTTCCGGCGATTTTAGAGCTCTTTAGTTTGATTTTTATCATTTGTGGTTGCTATGCTCGGTTTTGGTATGTTTTGTAACTTCAGGCACGGAAACCGAGGCTCGGAACGAAGCCGGAAAGCTTGGACGGGATAAGAGTGAAGATGCATGGAAATGCGTGTCAAGAAGTATAAAAACAAGTCTTAAAGAACTCATGAAGAAATAAGAAGAAAAGAAAGTAAAATAAAGCTTCTAAGGTACATATGCGGGCGCACAAAAGACTTATGCGGGCGCATTTAATGAAATCAGCAGCTGAAGAGGCATTCTGGAGGTCAGATGCGGGCGCATAAACCTCCTATGCGCCCGCATCAGCCGAATTTCCGAAATTTTATTTCTTTTTTATTTTCTTCGTAGTTAGGCTTTGTAAGCCCAACTTTGGGTACATTAGGCACGACTTTCTAGGAAAAACAACTTATGCTTTTCATAATTTAGAATTACTCTCTTAGTTTTAGAATTAAGCACTTTTCTCTCTCAAATTAATTTAGGGAAATTAGGGTTTTGTTAACAACATTAATTTTCAATTCAATTCAAGTCTTCGATTCGTTCTTCAATTTGGTAATTCTTCTGTTTTTGTTCTTTATTTTAGTTTAATTTATGCTTTTTAGTCTCTCTAGTTTAATTAATTTAGTTATTTGTTTATGTTAATTAGTTTAATTGTCAATTACTTCATGAATTCGATTAGGAATTTTACAATTGTTCTTGCTTTAATTTTCATAATCATGAGTGAGTAGTCTAATTTCTAGGGTTAGGGAAACCTTGATTAATTAATGGACTAATTAAATTAGGTTGTTTCAATTCCACAATTAGTAGTCAATTTCCTATTATTGGTTTCTTTGTTTACAATTGAATTGTGCGCAGATTTAGTTGTAATTCTGGTAATTGTTGAATTGGATGCCGAGAGGTAAAAATACCACAATAAGACCACTGAATAATAGGCGGAATTAGTCTAGGCACGAGCGAGAGCCGCTAGATGAGTTTCGAGGGAGTCTAGATTCAAGAGAATTAGTGAGCCCTAATTTGACGATAATTGTGAGATTGAACGATCTTTGTTAGTGAATCCATTAGTTGTTCTTGGTGACCCGAATGACCCTAGGCTTAATTTATTGGTTTTAATCTTCGTCATTTCCCGTAATTAGTTAGTAATTAGTCAGTAGTCAGTTAGTTAGTCAACATTTCTCAACCAAGGCCTTTGTACGGTTTAAGCTTTTTAGAACTAATACGGTTCAATTGCTTCCCTAAGGATTCGATCCTTACTTCCCTAACTACATTAGTTAGTGTCATTTGGTTTATTTTTGATAGGTGTGCGATAGCCTCATCAATGGGGGAACGCATTTCCATGAGAAGAGGTTAGATAAGCTGCTAGAGAAGTATGGTGTCTACCACAGAACAAGATTGGCATATCATCCACAAACCAGTGGGCAAGTAAAGGTTTCGAATCGAGAAATCAAAGCTATCCTAGAGAAGATAGTTGCAAAATCAAGGAAAGATTGGAGTAGCAAGCTTCATGATGAATTATGAGCATATAGAACAGCGTTCAAGACACCTATCGGTACATCTCCATATCAATTAGTGTACGGGGAGGCGTGCCGTTTACCGGTCGAGTTAGAATACAAGGCTTACTGGGCGGTAAAGGAGCTTAATATGGATGCTAAGCTTGCTGGTGAAAAGTGGTTACTTCAATTGAATGAGCTAGATGAGTTCCGATTGGGAGCCTACGATAGTGTCAAGATCTATAAGGAAAAGACTAAGAAATGGCACGATAAGCGGATCATAAGAAAGGTGTTCCAGTTGGGTGACAAAGTCTTGTTATTCAATTCTAGATTGAAACTTTTTCCGGGAAAGTTGAGGTCTAAGTGGAGTGGCCCTTTCATTGTTACTATGGTGACTAAGTATGGATTGGTAAAGGTTCAAAACGATAAAGGGGAACGATTCAAGGTTAATAGACACCACCTCAAGCGCTACTATGAAGGTGATGTTATTGGCTTGGTTGAGGAAATCACTTTCCGAAACCCACACACCCTATGAGCTATGAGGTAATATGGTCAGGCTAATGACCTTAAAGAAGCACTTTGTGGGAGGCAACCCGTAGTTAGTTTAGCTTTTAGTAGCTTTTTCTTTTTGATTTTCATAGTTTAGTAGAAATTTTAGCTGTATTCTTAGATTTGGTGAGGAGAGTGAGGGAGTAACGATGTTTTCCAAGTGTTTTTGGTGTGTTTATAGGTGAAAATTGAGACGAAAAACAAGAAAAAGCACGACAAGCGTTTCGCCCATGGGGGGGTGTCCGAGTGAGCAGACGGGCTTCGGGCGAGTAGCAGGGGTCCGGGCGCGCATCCCGTTTTCCTACACTTAGTTTTTTTTCCAATCCCAAAATCCCCAGACCCGGGCGGAAGGACACCCTCCAGGCGTATGGCTCCTCGACCCGGGCGCACAACGCCCCCCACCCCGTGCGTCTTTCTTCTCCTTTCTTTTCGTTACTTTTTCTTTTTTCTTCTTCCTTTCTTCTTATCTCACCTCTCATTATCTTATCTCCTTTTCTCTCTGTACAAATCTCAAAACCTCCATAATCTCTTTTTCACTCTAAACTTCCTTCCTCTATATCTCCCTCTTTACTCACTCAAATTCACTCAAATCTTCACCAAAACTCATAATTTTTCACCCTCTTTTAGATACACACCAAAAATCTCTAAAAAAAATATCTTAACTCACTTCTCAAACTTCCTCACTTTACATATTCACCTTCAACCATGGCACGCCCAAGAGACAACGAGTAGGATCTAGCACAAAGAACGAACCACAAGGCTTCAGACGCGACTTCACCTACAGGTTAGTTACCTTCGGCTCTCAAGAACAAAAGGTAAGATTTAAAAAATTAAAGATGAGAGATGTTACTCCAACTCGTTTTTTAGATTATCAGTTATTACGTGCTTTAGGTGTATATGAGCAAAACGGAGGAATTATTTAAATCTATGGGTATGCACCGATTCTTTACTATGGATGGACCCACTTACCCTGACATAACCTATGAGTTTATGTCGAGTTTTGAGATCGACCGCCCCAACCTTAAAGCACCTATTAAAGGTGTTAGTTATAGATTGTTTAATGTCGATCGGTATGAAACGGTCGAAGATTTTAGGGCTATTTTTGAGTTAGCCAGTTGGGGGCATGCTAGACCCCCAAAGGCCTTTGATGATGCTGCTTGGTGGTTTTCTTTGACAGGTGTACAACTGACTAATTGACAACATGCCAAAGCTAATTTAATCCACTAACCCTCTGCCAGGATTACTCACCATATCCTTGCAGGGACTATCTTTGGTCGGTATGAACAACATGGGGTTCATACTAGAGAAATGTAGTGCCAAGGGAGGCACTTGGTAAAACATTCCTTTCCCTATCGTCTTCATCTTCCTCACTTATTTTCTATGCATTTACATACTCAATGCAAGACCTATATAGGAATTGATCGATTTCGCCAACCAACCATTAACAACATTGTTTTTGGTGGCCTACTGATTTATGTTGCTAGGTACTATAGGGCTGATTTTGAGTATCACCGGATCCCTACTGTGGGGTGCTGCGCTTTGGTTGCCCCTTACCTTAGCCAATGTGATTGGCTAGAGGTAAGGGAAGGGGGCCGTATTAGATGGTACATAGGGCCATCTAGGGGAGTTTCTGTTATTCTCCCTAACTCTTCATTGACTGTATTGCTGCCTGATCAGCAATTCTATATAATGCCTTTGGATGGCCGTTTTGTAGGTTCTTCGCAGATACTTAGGGACACAGCAGACTGAGCCAATCTCCGCAGTTTGTGCCCCAGCAGCAGCCACCCCAGCAACCCCCTATGGACCCTGCCCCATGGCAGACTCAAATGAACCAGCTGCGGAACCAGTTTAACAACTTCCAGTTACAGCAGCAGCAGTTCAATACTTTTGAGCAGGACCACCATCTTGCCATGTACCCCATTTATGATCACTATGTTTGTACCGGAGTAGTGTCTTCTACTGGCCCCTATCCTTCATGGTACACTTTTAACCCTGGAGAGAGGACTAGTGGAGCAGGAGGAGTAGGAGGTGGTGGTGGAGAGGATGACGATGATTATGATGCCAGTGAGGATACTGATACCTTCCTTCAGGATTCTAACTGAGAGGAGTCCCTTACTTCCTTCAGCATAAGGACATTGCTGAGTCCGACTTTGGGGAGGTAAGTTTACTGCTTTCTTAGTTTACTTTTTATTGCTTTCTAGTATAGTTTTTATTGTTTTCTTAGGATAGTCATATGGTTTGTACTACTTGTTAGAAGTAGGAGTTTACATATGACAAAAAAAATGTACAACTTTCATAGTTTAGAGTTTTTCTTTGCTTTGCTTTTAGTAGTTAATTTTAGTTTGATTGGATGATATGTATGATGAAACTTTTTGAATGGTGACTTCCTTGTGCCCTGCATTTTATTTAAAAATGTTTTCGATTGATTTGGGCATGTGATGAGTTATGCTTCGGGAATTACCGGCTCGGACTTGAACTTTACGTTGCTTGAAACAGTTTTCTATCATGGCATTATATCTGTAGAGTAGAGGCTTGAACTGTGTTAACGAGAGGATTTGAGCCGCATACATTATTATATGCTTATTTCTTTTCATGTGTGCTTAGTTCCTAGTGCTTGTATGTTCCATGTTTTGGTATTTGACTCTAGTAGCTTAGCTTTGGTGTGTTACATGTCGCAAATGATAAAAGGCATTCATTTCTTTTAGGAGCTTTCGGACTTTAGGTATTCCTTCATAAATTTTCCTTTGGTCCTTATTTGAGCTTTTTACCCTTCATTTGCATTTTAGCAACATTACAACCCTTTATGGCCTTGTTCAATTGGTTGATATATATATGCCCAAGCTTGGCTTGGGGGAGTTGTGGAATTGTTATGTTGTGTTGTGAATTTGTTAGAAGTTTCGGAGGATGTGGAAAATTGTGGAATGTTTGATGTTAAAGTTTAATAATAGGTCTCACATTAAGGCTCTGCATACCAATGTGTAGGCTAGTTTATAATGAATAAATTAAAGATGTTATATATCTTTTGTTGGCCTAGTTATGTATGTGTGATGATTTTGTCTTCGACATATCATTTAGAGTCGTGAGCCTAAGTTGTGGAAAGATTTGAAAGTTGAAAAAAAAAAGAAGAAAAAATTGAAAAAATTTTAAAAGAGAAGCTTGTGATGTTTTGAGTTGTTGAATGTAAAGTGTTATGGTGTGATGTTATTCCAGGAGAATTGGTTTGATGTTGGAGTTAAATGTTGGAGATGTTGATCATGTTTATGATTTTTCATATGCGTATAGCCCGCATTTACCACTACATTATCCCAAAATTATCCTACCCATCACCCTAGCCACGTTATAAGCTTATAAAGACCTTTTTGATCGGCATGTACATGTTTTTAGTTCTTGTGAAGTGAGTCAATTGCCAAAGCTAGGGAGTGATACCGAGTGATCTACTCTAGTCATTGAATTCTATATCTTGCTTGGTTGGCTTACTAATTTTGATTTAAGTGGATGGGGTCAAGGAATTTTGATGGGTTAGTTGAGGAACTTACATACTCGGAAGTGCTTGAGTTGATTTTGTTTTGCAAAGTTAAAGGGGTGAAGTCATTGTTTGCTTGAGGACAAGAAAAGGTTTGGCTTGGGGGAGTTTGATAAGTTAATATTTGATGCATATTTTACCCCCGATCCCGATTGATTTTTAGCTGTAATGTGGCTCTTTTGAGCCATTTCTACTAACTTTTGCTATTTCGAGTGCTTGTTGTGTTTTTTATAAGATTTTACAGGAATCGATGATTTATCGTTGTTTTCGGAGCCTTGTGAAGCACTTAAAGAGTTAGTGAAGGGTTTGAATTCATTTGGGAAGCTTTACTAAGAATTAGGAGTATTAAAGAAGCAATTAAAGAATTAATTAAGAGAAAATGAGCAAAGAAATCAAGAAGCAAAGCACGCAGGCTAACCGCCCGGGTCGAAGCGCAGCACCCGGGTGAGGATTGTTCGCCCGGACTCCTCTGGGCGGGCCGCTCCGAGGAGGATTTTTCACGCGTTTCTTCTTGTTTTGGGCTTAGTATATAAGTCTTTTGTATTTCTAGAACTAAGTGCGAATTTTCATATCTTAAATTCTAGTTCCTAGCGCTAGTTTTCTCTCTAAGTTGTGGAGGATACTAATCATTCAATTCAATTCAATTGAGGCTTTATTCTAAATTCCTTTTTAGTTATTTTCATTAATTTTGTTTCTAGTTCATGTCTTTCAATTCTTAGTTTAGATTTAGTTTATGTTTATAGTTTTTGTGCCCTAGTTTCATGTTTAGATTTAGTTTATTAATTATTGTTAATTTCTTAGTTTTAATTATGTTTATAGTTTTATTTTCTTTATATTCTTTCATGTGTGAATTGTTTCCTTTCTAGGACTAGAGGATCTATGGATCGTTCCCGATGTTTGTTCATATTGTTAATTGGATTGTTGATGTTCTTGAATTCTTGTTGTCAATTTTTATTGCTTTTAGTTAAATACTGGCCAGGTTTAATTGTTAGTCTGATTTTGTCGAAATCGATACCAAGAGGTAAGATTACCACAATTAGATCATAAGGACAATAGACAAAACGAGTCTAAGTGAGTGAGAGCCATTAGATGAGTTTTGAAGGAGACTACATTCGAGAGAATTAGTGAACCTTAGTTCAGGAAGTCAATAATCGGTTAATTAATTGTGTTGCAATTCATTGCTTGATCTATGGTGAACCGACATCCTAGGTTTAGTTATAGAGTTATTTCCTTATTTAATTTCGTTCCTAGCAGTAGTCAATTTTGTAGTCAAACCCCAAAATTCAAAGGCCCCTTACGGCAGAGTAACTTTTTAGAGTTAGTAGAATTGCTTGCTTCCCTGTGGATACGATCCCTACTTCCCTATCTACATAGTTAGATTAGTAGGTTATTTTTTATAGGTATACGACTGTCCCTACAAGAAAGGGAAGGAGTTGTTGCTACAATATGAGGAGGAAGGGGAAGGGGGAGAGGAAGGGGAAGAAGTGTACCACCATGAGGCCTTGTTATTTGGTTTAACTCACAAGGTACAACTTATAGTAATGTAAGTTGTGTATGTTTTTGCCAAAGTGTTAAACTGATTTTTGGGATGTTGAACTGATACTAACTTTTCAGTTACCTCATGCATTTCAGGAAGCCTCTAGATCAGGACCAATGAGACTCACACCAACATCAATTAAAGTGAACCTTATGTTACCAACCCAAATCAATAGGATCCATCATAAGAACACCAGCCAATGAACACCCAAGACAAAAACAGCAGCAGCAATAACTTCATATCATTCTTTACATTCTCCATAGCCCTCATCCTTTCACAATTCTCCATTGCAAGCTCTCCTATTTTCTCCTGCAGTTTCCAATTATTCTCGCTCAACTGTCTAATAGTATCCACCAAAGAATCCCTCTCAACCTCAAGCCTAGCAATAGTGTCGTCTCTTGCAAAAATCTCATTTTGGAGGTCAGCAACCTGATCCACCTCATTAGCAAATTTGAAAAACCCATAATGTCTCTGCACAACAAAATTAAACAGAAGCCCTAATTAACAACCAAAATAACAAAGATTTTATTACAAAATCAAACACTATAACAAAACAAAAACCCCTAATTATTGCAACTATGGGAAATTTACTTACAGGCCAATGAACACAACCATAAAAGCGTTTCCCATACATGGGACCTAGAACCCTAATTGTACGAATTGGCGCAATTTCATTGTGGAAGCATTTGACATGATGCATTGAAGTGCTAGCTGGACGAGACCTTGAACCAGAATTAGATGAAGACATTGACAAAAGCTTCAAAAAAAATAAAATAAAAAAGGAAGATTGCAGAGGAAACTAAATAGAGATGGAAGAGTGGAAGAAGAAATAGATAAAGAGTTATGAAAGAGGGGTATTTAAAGAAAGAAATATGAAAGACAAGAAGTCAAAGTCAAAATAAAAAATTTAAAATAACTGTTACTCTTTCCACCAGCTAATAAATACATATTACCTACGTTTGTAGGTAAAAATTTAATGAGGTCCAAATTTGAAAAATATGTAAGGAAGTTGGGTCTAATTTAGGATAATTGAAAGTTTGGTCTTATATCAGGTGACCACCTAAAGTTGGGATTATTTTTTTGAGTTCTTCCTATATAAAATTACCTTTATACCTTCACTCAAAAGTTGAACCACTTTTCTTTAACACAAACACCATCATAATCCACTACTACCACCCTTTACCAAAACCACCATAACAACACTTAACTCAAACCACCACTGGTACCAGCCACCAGCGCCTGGCCGCGCTGTCTCGACAACTGCTAGGCTCTTTTTATTTTTAATTAAAGGATGTTGATGGTGGTGGTTGCTATTTGATGGGAGGGTGGTTTGGCGGTGCAGCTATTGGTGGTACGATGAGAGAAAACGAGAGAAGAGCATTTTTGTCCGTTCACACGTGAAATGTGGACATCGCTTAGTAAAAGTGGACGTCGAATAACAATTCCAATTTGGCATCAAATGACATTTATACTCTTTTTTAAAATTATTCTCATTAGAAAAAACAAAAGAAAAAAAAAACTAATTACTCTACAAGTTTACATATGAATCATCATTCTCAATTTTTCATTTTCATTCTCCTTCAACCATGTTTTTTCCCTTCATTTCCTTCAATCTTCAACCAAAATTTCCTTCATCAAGGTTAGTCTGTTCATTTATATCTCTTAATTTTTTATTTGAATTGTTGATTTTTAGAATTTTTTAGGTTACAATAAATTTTTTAGTGTGTTAATTTTCAAATTGATTTTTGTCAATATACCTGCCAATTGTGATTGTTTATAATGATGATATTGATATTTAATAGTTTGGTTTGCCATCCATTGATCCTATATGGCAATTGATTGTAGATAGAGAATTTGGTTTTGAATGACTTTAATTTTGGAATAAGATTATTATATTGCTTGTTGTATGGAAATTGAGCACACTGTACATATTGTATTCTCATGCTGGATTTAGCCAAGACCTTAACAACCCCAAAGTTGTGCAGCATACTTGTATACTACATTGTTCCAATACCATTGCATGAGTATGCATTTTTTTTTTTTTTTAAGAAAAAAAGGGCTTATATTTTTATTGCCATGCGTGTGGTAAGAACTTATGCATGTATGTTGTACCCTCTTTTCTTTATTTTTTTTCCCGTGCTTACTAATCATATTATAGTAGCTTCCATGCATGCTTATAGGTAATGGACTTTTAGAATGCTTACAACTCATGGAATCATGATAATAATTGATGCATTGGTACTTTAATTATTTGGCATACATTAGCTATAATTTGTATTACAAAAACAATACCTGATTACTAGATGTTATTGGAAGGCAAGGGTTGGAGGTTGTGAAGACTGTGACAGCCCTGTATTACTCAATCTATTGTAGTGAAACAATGACCAAAAACAGGCCAAAAGAACAATTTTAGAAGACGATTTTATATTTGATCTTATCAATCTTACAATCATTAGCAAGCCTTATTCAATTTCAATAGAGGAAAAGCTAGCTTGCCTAACAAGACAGAAAAATAGATGAAAACAAGGAAGATTCTAAGAAATTGCACAATGTACTATCACCTAGTACACCTGAAGATAAGGATAAAAAGAGCTAACAAGCAGCACATGCTACAACCAAACAAGCAGAATTACTTATTCACCCTCATTACTCCCCCTCAAGCTGAGAGTGAACCATTGGTGAAGCTCCCGGCTTGGTGAGCAGCTTTTAATGTTGTTTTACAGGCAAGATTTTAGTAAGGATGTCAGCCAATTGGTTGGCAGAAGAGACATGGTTTGCAATAATGCTTCCTGCTGAGATTTTGTCTCTGATGTAGTGACAATCAACTTCTAAATGTTTTGTTCTTTCATGTAGAACTGGATTTGCAGCAATGGCTAGAGCAACTTAATTGTTACACCTTAGCAGAGTTAGTGGGATATTGACCAGACCCATGTCCTTAAGAAGGGAGTTCAACCATGTTACTTCACATGTTGTTAGAGCCATTGCTCTGTACTCTGCTTCAGCTGAATATCTTGCCACAACAGTTTCTTTCTTAGTCTTCCAAGATATAGGAGATTGTCTTAAGAGAGTGCAATATCCTGAAGCAGACCTTCTTGATGTAGGACATGAGGCTCAATCTGAGTCACAATAAGCTGTCAATTGAGCAGCAGAGGAGGAAGCTAGCAATGCCCCTTGAGAGTAGGATCTTGCAAGATATTTGAGCAATATTTTTGCTGTTTGCATGTCAACAGCGGTTGGTTGATGCATAAATTGACTAAGTAGCTGAACTGTGAAGGCAATGTCTGGTCTGGTAATGGTGAGATAGATGAATTTTCCTAGTAACCTCTGATATGGGGTTGGAGATGGCAGCAAATCACCTTTATCTGGTGTGAGCTTCAGATGAGTATCCATGGGTAGTTGCAATGGTTTGGCATTTAACATACCATATTCCTTTAACAAGTCAAGAGTATATTTTTTTTGACATATAAAGAAACCTGAACTTGTTATGTCAATTTCTAAGCCTAGGAAGTATGTTACATCACCCAAGTCTTTCATGTGAAACTTCTCTGGCAACAGGTTTTTGAGATGAGTGATTGTGGTCATATCACTTCCAGCTATAAGAAGATCATCCACATAAACCAGAAAAACTGTGATGTGATTCAAATTATTTTTAGTGAAGAGACTATAGTCAGCCTTTGATTGCTTGTATCCAAAATCAGTGAGAGTTGTTGAGAGTTTAGAGAACCATTGCCTTGGAGCCTATGTAAGTTCATATAGAGACTTCTTCAATTTGCACACAAGATTAGAGGTGGACTGAGCAGAATTAACAATAATCCTACTACCAAATCCAGTATACCCTTGTGGCATTTTCATGTAAACAGTCTCATACAAGTCTCCATGTAGAAATGCATTTGTGACATCCATTTGTATGGTATGCCATTCTTCTTCCATAGCTGCCACTACTAGGACAGTCCTGACAGTTGTCATCTTTGCAACTGGTGCAAAGGTCTCTTCATAATCTACTCCATATTTTTGTTTACAACCAAGGATCACTAGTCTAGACTTGTATCTTTCCACAGTCCCATCTTGTTTATACTTTATCTTGTACAACCATTTACATCTAATTGAGGTTTTTCCAAGTGGCAGGGTTGTCACATCCCAGGTATCATTGGCCTCTAGGGCTTTTAGTTCTATATTCGTAGCTTCCACCCAATGAGCACATGTTAAGGCTTCTTTAAAGCTATTTGGATCATGTGATATGGTGAGAGTGGAGAGAAAACAGCGAAATGATGGTTGAATGAAGACATTAACAAGGTTTGAAATAGGTTCAGTTTGAGAGGTTTTTTTGTTTGGATGAGTAGCCAACATATTTTTGCATCCAAGTAGGAGAAACATGTGATCTTGTTGATCTTCTAAGAGGAGCTGGTGATGTTTGTGGTGTGACAGTGACATTTGGAGATAAAACATTTGGTGAGGGAATGTCAGAATTAGGTTCAGTGTTTGTGGCTGGAATATCAGTTATGTCATCACTGTCAGAGAATGATGTGAGTTCATCAAAGAAGGTCATATATTTTGAGCTGGGTTTAGGTAATGGGTGTGATGAGGCTATCGCACACCTATCAAAGATAAACCAAACGACACTAACTAATGCAGCTAGGGAAGTAAGGATCGAATCCTCAGGGAAGCAATTGAACTCTATTAGTTCTAAAAAGCTTAAACCGTACAAAGGGCCTTGGTTGAGAAATGTTGACTAACTAACTGACTACTGATTGACTGCTAATTAATTACGAGAAATGACGAAGATTAAAACCAATAAATTAAGCCTAAGGTCATTCGGGTCACCAAGAACAACTAATGGATCCACTAACAAAGACGTTCAATCTCACAATTATCGTCAAATTAGGGCTCACTAATTCTCTCGAATCTAGACTCCCTCGAAACTCATCTAGCGGCTCTCGCTCATGCCTAGACTAATTCCGCCTATTATTCAGTGGTCTTATTGTGGTATTTTTACCTCTCGGCATCAAATTCAACAATTACCAGAATTACAACTAAATCTGCGCACAATTCAATTGTAAACGAAAAACCCAATAATAGGAATTTGACTACTAATTACGGAATTGAAACAATCTAATTTAATTAGTCCATTAATTAGTCAAGGTTTCCCTAACCCTAGAAATTTGACTACTCACTCATGAATATGAAAATTAAAGCAAACATAATTATAAAATTCATAATTAAATTCATGAAGTAATTAATAATTAAACTAATTAACATCAACAATTAACTAAATTAATTAGACTAAAGAAACTAAAAAGCACAAATTAAACTAAATGAAAAGAACAAAAGCAAAAGGATTACCAAATTGAAGAACAAATTGAATAACTTGAATTGAATTGAAATTTGATTGTTAAGAACAAAACCCTAATTCCCCAAATTAATTTTGAGAGAAAAAAAGTGCTTAAAATAAAACCTAAAAGTCTAATTCTAAATTATGAAAGGCATCCGGTTCTTTTGCCTAGAAAGTCATGCCTTTAGTACCCAAAATTGGGCTTACAAACTCAAAGTACAAAGAAAATAAAAGAAAAGGAAAAGTTCTGAAAAACGGCTGATGCGAGTGCATAGGAGATTCATGCGCCTGCATCAACCTCCCAGAATGCCTCTCCAGCTGAATTTCTCTTTAAATGCGGGTGCATGTCATCTTTATGCGGCCGCATAGAGACCTCACAAGCTCATTTTTTTTCTTTTCTTCTTATTTCTTCATGATTTCTTCAAGACTTGTTTCCATAACTTTTTGGCACGCACTCCCGTGCATATATCGTTCTTGTTCCGTTCAAGCTTCCCAGCTTCATTCCGAACCTCAGTTTCCGTGCTCCTGAAATTAAAAAACACACCAAAACCTAGCATAACAACAGAAAATGATAAAATCAAAAAAACTCTAAAATTGCCGGAAATCAATCAAACTTGGAGAAACACTTCAAATTAGCTAAAGAACACCAAATGAGCTAAAATCAAGCTAGAATAACAACATTACGCATAAAATTGGCCCGAAACAAGGGGGAAAAACACAATAAAAACCGCACATATGAAATTCCCCCAAGCCAAGCCTTTGCTCGTCCCGAGCAAAGATAACGAAATGACTTTCACCCCATAAAAACATATGCATCACAACTCAAGGATCCTTCCGAGTTTACTAAGATCAAAGCAAGTCAAATGCTACACATTCCTAAGCAAAAGTCAAACAAAGCCAACCAAGCAAGTTTAATGAATCGATGACTAGAATAGCTCACGGGTTGTCACTCCACACAATTGAGCATCTAATAATGTAGCTCACCCTCACCANTAGCTCACCCTCACCAACCATAAGGAAATGGAATGCAAATGCAGTAGTGTTTGAATGCAAGTTTTGAGGAACCCAAACCCACATCTCACACCTCAAGCAAATGTTTAAAGGTATACACTCAATCCTAATGTCGACTCGAAATGCAATTAATACTCTACGACCTTGCCAAAGGGCTCTTCCACAATCAACCAAAGCATGCACATGAAGATCAAAGAGGACTTTATAAGCTTGTAACGTAAGGCTAGGGTGAAGGGTAGGATAAATTTGGGATAATGTGGCTGAAAATGCGGGGTATACGCATATAAAACATCGGAGACTCACCAANATAAAACATCGGAGATTCACCAACACACCATTCAATAATATCAATGTCTCCCATCATCCAATTCCAACAGAATCAAACCAAACTTTTCAATTTTTATTCACTTCACACCTTTATTTTCATTCAAAGCACAAATATAAACCAAATTCAAGCTTTTCATTCATCCACTTCAATTTCAACTTGTTTTTCTTCTTTTTTTTTTCTTTCTTTTTTTTCTTTCAATTTCATTGCCTTTTTTTTTTCTTTTCTCTTTTTTTTATCACTTCAGTTTCACGACTCTTACTAGTTAGCCATTAAGACCAAACCATCACACGTACATAATTGGACTCCAAATCACAATTAGAAACCAACATATTGTGTTTTAAAACACAATTCCAGTCATTGGTACGCAGAGCCTTAATGTGAAACTTATAGAACCTCCTGCACATCAAAATTTCTCAATTTCACCTAATCCTCCAAATACACCATCACAANTAACACACCGTCACAACAATCAACAACCACAACAAACCACAATATGACTCCCCCAAGCCAAGCTTGGGCATACGACATGTCATCAAACACCAAGGCCAAAAAGGGTTGTAGTGCGGTCAAATTTTGTAAGGGATATAGGCTTAAGAAAACATAGGATCAAAGGGAAAAAGTGTTCAGCATGAAAATCCTAATAATGTATCTGAAAGCTCTAGCAACAATTGAATGCCTCTTATCATGCGCAACATGCAACAAAACTTCAATTAAAAGTTACTAAAGTCCAAAGGCAAACTCAAGATCATAAATGCACCAGGAACTAAGCACACATGAAAAGAATACAATTTAATGTAGCCTATAAGATCAAAAGTGGCTCAAATCCTCCCGCTAACACAGTTCAAGTCCAAGACCCAAGCAAGGTTAGACATAGTTAACAACTACAAGGAATTGCTAGCAAATTAAGACTAAGTTATGCCCTGCAAATCACATAAGTAAACTCATCGGAAAACAAGAATCATGAAGTTATCAAAAATTTAAGCACATGGGTACATGAAAAGGCAAATCAACAAAAACCGGGACGAGCAGCTAGCCAATTACAATAAGAACTCTCTTTCTAAAACTGAACTACACTAAACTAAGAAAGCAGTACATTTTTTTGGTTACATGTAAACTCCTGGCCTTAAGGGACGGTAAAAATCATGTAACAGTCCTACAAAAGCAGTAAAAACTAAACTAGAAAGCAATGAAACCTATGGCTAAATAGCTATCCCCAAGACATACAAAGACAAGCAAAAGGAGAACGGAGTCTAGGAACATCTAACCCAATGTAAATCAACCAAAACCGTAAATCCAATATCAGAAGTCCTAGTCCTGCTCCGAATGTCATATCTGCAGGGGAAAAGAAACCAAAACCAACTCCAAAAGGAAAAAGTGAAAAGAAAACTAAAAAAAAAAACTGATTACAACTAATTACAACCTATACAAGAGTAACTAATCACCCCCCCCCCCAAGCCAAACATTGTCCCGTCCCGGGATACATAACCAATAAAAATGGGGAGGGGAAGAGAAGCTGCAGACCGTCCTACTGCTGCCCGGGCCCGCCATAAGGTGGAAACTGGGAGTAGTAATGATGGAGTGGGTAGGAGGTGGGGTCCACATTTGGGTCGTACTGGGGTGGCCAGTTAGGGTGGTTTGGAAATGGCTGCACGTTGCCCTGGTCGACATGGTGCAGGTGCTCTCTCCACTGGACCCGCTGCAGGTGATCCACATCGGTTCAGAGAGCACGGACACTATTATCTATTCTGTCGAACCGATGTCTGTATTGCTCGAACTGCTGGTCGATCTGATCGAACCGCAGAGTGTTGTAGGCATGCATTTCATCCAGGCGGTTCATCAGTGGGGTCATGTCAAAGGCGCCCTGAGGAGGTGGGAGTGGCGGAGTTGGGAGGTGAGGAATGTTCTCTTGAGGGACACCCCCTGCCTGCTGCATTACTTGGGCCATTCTAAGGGCCCTCTTCTCGGCATCCGTCCTCTCTACCAGTGGGATAGGGTCTGGGGGGATCCTCCAGGGGTTCACGCCTTCAGGGTGATCAAGGTAATAGGTGGAGGTGAAGGCATTGGGAAGGTAGCACCAAGATAGTTCCCGGACATTCCATACCAAGCGTTCTTGCCGGCCCCTAGTGTATGTTCTGCAGAACCCGGCAGTCCGTAAGGAGGGAATGTCCATCAGCGGGTTTTCTTCAACGGGGTGCAACCCTTCAAAGTTCTCTCAGTGGCCCAACTAGTAAGCCAGCTAGGTGATCATGCCTCCACAGTAGATGACCCCCGTGTTTGTGGCACCTTCAGCTATCTCAGCAAATCTACGGGCAAGGAAGAACCCGTAGTTGTAGTCTCGGCCTCGGAGATGGGAGCCCTCGGTAGCTAACCACAGTAGTCTGAGCTCATCTGGATAGACTTGCCCAAACTCTCCTCGGGAAAATAAGCAATAGACAACAAAGCGGAGGAAGTATCAGAGAGCTGCATGCTGGACCTCCGAGGCCTTACTTGTAGATGAGGCATAGGGGGTGGTGCGGTCAGTGATACGGAGCCACCAGGAAGCCTCCTCATAGTTGGACCAGCTGTGCTCGAGGGCCACGGAAACCATGTTGTCCGGGTCCCAGAAGAAGTGTTCGTTGAACTGTTGCAAAGTGAGCTCATAATGGGTGCCGAAAATGGTGAAGCTGACCACCCATGTTCGAGCTGTCGGGTTACTGGGGTTCCGTACAATAACCCGGAAGTGGAAGGTAGAAAGGAACTCCAGAGTGAGTTCCCGGTATGTGGGTGGTGCCATCGGTACGCCATCAGGTCCTTGCATAGTGACTCCCATCCATGCACCCCAGCCGATATTATCTGCCACCTGGACCACTTGGTCAGTGATCCCCAACTCATCGCAGGTGCTGCGGTCAAAGAATCTGGTGGAGCGGATGGGCCGCTTTTGCAGTCTCTTGAACCGGGCTTGTTGTTAGCGGCGGTTTGGTGGTGCGGGGTCTCCAGAACTGGAGCCCGCGGGTTACTTGCCTCTAGAAGTCGAGGTAGAGGACTCGGTACTTTGTGATTTCCTGGAAGTTCTGTGAGAGCTCATGGTTCCTGAAAAGCGAAAAGCGATGCATTAGAACCATAGTGAAGATCATGACCAAACAACATAACATGGCAAGCTCATGCAGTGAATAAATCTTCAAATAGACAAATTGAGCAGAAATTTCGGCATGACCCATCTATTTTATCAATCTAATCAAAAACCACGAAGCTACCAGCAATCACCAAAACCAATAGTTTTCAACACATATCCAAGGTTTCCACATACTTCCAAGGTTTGCAACACAATTCCAATAAAATCATCATCCTCATAAAACCAAAAGTGCGACAATTACCATCACTCTAAACCTCAATTATTAATTCAAAGCACCATATTTCACCAAATAACAACCCAACACTCATGAAACAAAAGAAAATGATCTTTCATGACATTATCAACACAATTTAAGGCAAAAATTTGGCATGACAAGACTACAATATCATCATCACCATTAACCGAAGCATTGTTCACAAACTAAAATAAGAGCATGAATTTGCTAAGTTATAAACTTGAAATTGAAAATTAATAACAACTAAACAAGTAATTATTAACATCACACAGGCATAAAACTCAAGAAAAACATACTAAAATTCGTAACTAAGGAACCCTATAGTGTGAACGCCATGAAAAATCCAAAAAACTTGTCAAAACTTACTCAAAGTTAGATTTATACCTTAATAGATGAAGATGAATTCGAAGCAAAGTAGAAAAAAACGCCCAAAGAGCCAAAAATTAATCAAAAAAACGCCCCAAAATTGCAGAAATTCGCGCGCCTCTAATGACCCCCAAATTGCAAATTTTTTCGAAAATGAAGTGAGGGGTTTTGTTGAGGGATATGAGAGGATGCTTGTGTTAAAATTTGAGTTGATTTGGAGAAAGATTGAGTGAGATAAGAGAGAAAGAAAATCTTGAATGTGAGGTTTTAATGGAGGTTGAGGAAGATGAGGGAGATAATGTGAGGTGAGAAGTGAGGGAAATAAAAGATAAAAGGAATAAAAGAGAGTAAAAGAAATAAAAAAAATTTTCGGGCCGAGATGCGCCCGCATAAATATGTTATGCGCCCGCATCTCATGCGGGTTTCAGTTCCTTGGGGCTACTGGGGATCTGATGCGCCCGCATAAAATCCTTATGCGCCCGCATCAGACTCTGCAGTGAAATTTACTGATGCGCCCGATTCACTTCCTCTTTTTTTTTTCCACTCACTTTGGCCTTTACTTAGATTTTTAACTTCAGAATGCAACCGAAAACCTCTAGCTACTCAATTACACCTAAAAGCACACAAAAGCACACGAACACAACTAACTAAAAATTACGAAAAAAAAAACTAAAACACACCAAAAACACACAAAAAGAGTTAAAAAGGGATAGAAAGCTCGGGTTGCCTCCCGAGAAGCGCTTGTTTAGGGTCATTAGCTTGACCGTAGCTCCGGAGTGGTCAATGTGAATCGGGATTGTAGAATTGCACCTCTTCCACTAATCCAACCGCATCAACTTCATAATAGAGCTTCAATCGTTGTCCGTTGACCTTGAACTTCTCTCCTTTATCATTTTGGACTTCAACGAACCCGAATTTGCTCACCATAGTAACCGAAAAAGGACCGCTCCACCTGGACTTCAGTTTTCCAGGAAACAATCTGAGACGGGAGTTAAATAGGAGTACCATGTCACCAACTTGAAATTCCCTTCTCCTGATTCTTCTGTCATGCCACCTCTTAGTCTTCTCTTTATATATTTTTGCACTATCGTATGCAGTTAAACGGAATTCATCGATCTCATTCAATTGAAGAAGTCGCTTTTCTCCCGCAAGCTTGGCATCCATATTCAATTCCTTTACTGCCCAGTCTGCTTTGTACTCTAGTTCAACCGGAAGATGCCACGCTTTACCATAAACTAACCGAAACGGTGAGGTGCCAATTGGAGTTTTGAAAGCCGTCCTATACGCCCATAAAGCATCATAGAGCTTGTTGGTCCAATCCTTTCTCGATTTTGCAACTGTCTTCTCAAGAATCTGTCTCTTATACACATCTAAGGGTATACACTCAATCCTAAAGTCGACTCGNTTTGGATGATATGCTAGTCTTGTTCTGTGGTAAACACCGTACTTTTCCAGCAGCTTATCTAACCTTTTCTCATGGAAATGTTTCCCCCCATCACTGATGACAGCTCTAGGGACTCCGAACCTAGGAAAAATAACCTGCTTCAACAACCGCAAAACCGTATTAGAATCACAATGGGGGGTAGCAAGAGCTTCCACCCATTTAGAAACATAATCCACAGCTACTAGAATATAACGGTTTCCATTAGAAGATGGGAAGGGTCCCATATAGTCAATACCCCAAACATCGAAAATTTCAACTTCCAATATACCTGTTTGCGGCATTTCGTGCCTTTGTGAGATGTTACCTGTTCGTTGGCACGAATCACAAGACATAATGAAAGCTCTCGCGTCCTGCAAAATCGTGGGCCAGTAGAAACCCGATTCTAAGACCTTGAACATCGTCTTGGAGGGTCCAGCATGACCTCCATAGGGTGATGAATGGCAATGGTGAAGGACACCATATACCTCCCATTCCGGAACACATTTCCTGTATAAACCATCTGCACACTCACGAAACAGGTTAGGATCATCCCAAAAATATCGTTTAACATCGTGCAAAAATTTCTTTTTCTGCTGATAAGTCAAGTCGGAGGGTAGAACACCTCCTACAACATAGTTAGCGAAATCAGCAAACCAAGGTGAATGCACACAAACAGCAAACAGATGTTCATCAGGGAAAGAATCGTCAATGGGGGTAGAGATCTCCCCATCGTCATACCGTATTCTCGATAAATGGTCAGCTACCACATTCTCTGCGCCCTTCTTATCGCGAATTTCGAGGTCAAACTCTTGAAGCAGCAAAATCCATCGAATAAGTCTCGGTTTGGCTTCCTTCTTTCCAAGTAGATATTTAAGAGCTGCATGGTCAGTATAGACAATAACTTTCGAACCTACAAGATAAGCACGAAATTTATCTAAAGCATAAACTATAGCAAGTAGCTCCTTTTCCGTGGTGGCATAATTGACTTGAGCTTCATCTAAAGTCTTACTAGCATAATAAATAGCATGCAAGACCTTGTCTTTCCTTTGACCTAAAACCGCACCAACTGCAAAATCACTAGCATCACACATTATTTCGAAAGGTAAATTCCAATCAGGGGACTGTATAATGGGTGCAGAAATTAGTGCATTTTTGATCATATTAAAGGACTCAAGACACTCGTCAGTGAATTTAAATTCAGCATCTTTTAGCAGTAATTGGGTTAGTGGTTTCGCAATTTTAGAGAAATCTTTAATAAACCTGCGATAAAAACCAGCATGACCCAAGAAACTTCTTACCCCTTTTACATTTACTGGAGGTGGCAGTTGCTCAATTACCTGTATTTTTGCCTTATCCACCTCAATTCCACGTTCGGAGACCAAATGTCCCAAAACTACTCCTTCATTGACCATAAAATGACACTTTTCCCAATTTAAAACCAGATTCACCTGTTCACATCTTTCGAGAACTTTAGTCAAATTAGTCAAACATGAATCAAAATCAGAGCCGTAAACACTAAAATCATCCATGAAGACTTCCATAATAGACTCTATAAATTCAGAAAAAATGCTCATCATGCAACGTTGAAAAGTAGCAGGTGCATTACATAATCCAAAAGGCATCCTACGATATGCAAAGGTACCATAAGGACATGTAAAAGTCGTTTTCTCCCTATCATCAGGATGGATGGGGATCTGAAAGAAACCCGAATATCCATCGAGATAACAGAAATACTTATTCTTAGCTAATCTTTCCAACATTTGATCAATAAAAGGAAGGGGGAAATGATCTTTTTTAGTTGCAACATTCAATTTCCGGTAATCAATACACATCCTCCATCCTGTGACAACTCTAGTGGGGATTAATTCATTTTTCTCATTACGAACAACGGTTGTCCCTCCTTTCTTAGGGACTACCTGTACTGGACTTACCCACTGGGAATCAGGTACTGAATAGATAATACCTGCATCTAGAAGTTTAAGGACTTCTTTCTTCACTACCTCCTGCATGTTAGGATTCAAACGTCGTTGACCCTGGATACAGGGTTTGTGGCCCTCTTCTAAATGGATTCTATGCATACAAAAGTCAGGACTAATACCGGTCAAATCATCAATAGTATAGCCAATAGCTTTCTTATGAGCTTTAAGTACACATAAAAGTTTATTTAATTGATTATCATTAAGAGAAGCACTAACAATAACAGGGTACAACTTCTTATCATCGAGAAAAGCATATTTCAAGTGAGAGGGGAGGGGTTTCATCTCAGGTTGAGTTACCTCTTTAACAGAACAAACCTCTTGAGGTAACTTAATAAATCTCCGGCTCTCTTTCGAGTTCGATTCCTCACCAGTAAGATCCTGGACTAAAGCATCAGTAATGATTGTACCATCACCTGCATCAACATCAAGACAAACAACAGCCTCCAGAAGATCTTTTGTAGTAGATCGAGGCATATCATCAAATACAATTTCATCAATGACATCGATAGCATAACATGATTGTTCCATCATTGGACTTTTAAGAGCAGCATTAAGATTAAAGGTAACTTTATCATCTCCTACAGACAAGGTCAAGCTACCATTTTTGACATCGATAACAGCACCTGCAGTGTGTAAGAAAGGTCGACCAAGAATGATCGGGATGTGTGCATCCTCATCCATGTCTAACACAACAAAATCAACAGGGATAAAGAATTTCCCGACTCTCACCGGGACATCCTCTAAAATACCTTTAGGGTATTTCACTGTCCTATCTGCCATCTGCAAGGTAATGTTAGTGACTTTCAAAGCACCCATATCAAGCTTTCTACAAATAGACAGTGGCATAACACTAACACTGGCTCCTAAATCACATAAAGCCTTGTCAATAAACAGGGGGCCAATGTTACAGGGAATAGAGAAACTTCCTGGGTCCTTTAGTTTTGGTGGTGACTTGTTTTGCAATATGGCACTGCACTCCTCCGTGAGTGCTACGGTCTCCACTACACTCAATTCGCGTTTCCTGCTCAAAATGTCTTTCAAAAACTTAGTGTAAGTAGGAACTTGAGTGATTAAATCAGTAAATGGAACAGTAACTTGCAGATTTTTAACAATAGCTAAAAATTTACTGAAATGGTTATCGTTCTTACTCCTGGTCACCCTGTTCGGAAAGGGCAACCTAACCTGTGATTTCGGGATAGTATCAACCGGTGTATCATCTGCCTTCTCCTTAGGTGCTTCAGCCTCCTTATCTGGAACTGCATCTGAATCTGCAATCACCTCATCTCCGGTCTTCTCAGCTCCACCTGAAACATCAGAATTAACATTATCAGTAGGCATTTTCGGACCTTCATAAGCAGCTCCACTCCTCAAGGTGATGGCATTGACATGGTCCCTCGGGGGATTCTGTGATGCCTGTGATGATGGGGGTGTGGGTTGTGATGGAAGGTGGCCTGGTTGCCTTTGAGCTGTTGATTGCGCAATCTGAGCTATCTGAGTTTCCAAGTGCTTGTTATGAGCCTGCATCGCCTCCATATTTTTCTGCATTTGCAACATCATATTCTTCAACTCCGAGATTTCTCCACTAGGTTGAGGTGGCATTGGCGGTGCTGGTAGTGGTGGTCTGCTAAAACCTGGTGGGTGTGGTGGTACATATCTCTGCATCTGCTGGGGTGGCTGCTGAGGTGGCATGGCTTGCTGAGGATTCTGGACATTGCTGTTGTTCTTGTAGGAAAAGTATGGGTGATCCTTCCAGCCCGGATTGTATGTATTAGAGTATGGATTGTTTTTATAGGCTTGAAAGGCACATACTTGTTCTACTGAACTAGTGCAAGACTGGGAATTATGACCGAAAGAACCACATGAATCACAGAAAGGATCAGTGCATCCCGAAAGTGCAGCTACAGGTGATGGTGGGGGAGCTGTAGTGCCGATCTTATCGAGCTTCTGACTTATGGCATTTATCTGTGCAGCTAAACTCTCATACTTATCATCAACTACATGTTTCCCACCCTTTTTGGAATGCCCTCTAAGGTTACCAAACTGTGAATTATGAGTGGCAATTTCATCTATCAACTCATATGCAGCATTGACTTCCTGGTTCATAAACCGACCATTAGCAGCAGAATCTAGCAAAGCCCTACTCTCATTACCCAACCCATTGTAGAATGATTGAACTAGGAACCATTTCTCAAGCCCATGATGAGGACACATTCTCAATAACTCCTTAAACCGTTCCCAAGCATCATATAGTGACTCATCTGTCTCCTGATTGAAGTTAGTAATTTGGCTCCTCAATAAAGCAGTTCTCTGTGGTGGATAGTACTTCCTCTGAAAAGCAAGAGCTAAATCCTCCCAACAATTAATTGTGGCCATATTGAGATCATTCAACCAGGTTCTAGCCTTGTCTTTCAACGAAAATGGGAACATTCGCCTCCTAATGTAGTCCTTAGAAACGTTCATTTGCTTGATAGTATCACAGTATTGAAGGAAATTCTGTAAGTGTAAATTCGGATCCTCCTTCAATGTCCCTGAAAACTGATTTCGTTCAACCATGTTCACAAGAGCCGGTTTCAGTTCAAAGTTAGCAGCATCGGTATCAGGTACTGAATAACCTCCAGCCATAGACTCCGTACTAGGCAAGGAATAGTCTCTCAATGAACGGGCCGCAGGTGGCGGTGGTGGAGGTGGTGGTCCTCTACCCTGTCCTTCTCCTTCGGCAGCCATTTCAACCTCTAAATACCCTTCAAACAGCGGATTGAAGGTGAACTCGAAAAACTGAGACAAGTCAGAAACAGTTTCCTCCACAGATCGGGGAAGAAAAATTCGGCGTCTACTACGTCTCAACCGCTTCAAAAATACTCGCTCGGGCTCAGGGAAAATGAAAGTATCAGGCTCGTGGTCGTTTTGCATAAACCTATGAACCTGCACACAATAGAAACTCCGAGCAAAGATAAGAAACAGCCCCAAAGAACTGAATAGTTCTTTGAGACTAAGAAAAATAAAAATAAAACAGTATAAACCCGACTAATAGAATAAAAAATTGCCTCCCCGGCAACGGCGCCAAAATTTGACGAGGCTATCGCACACCTATCAAAAATAAACCAAACGACACTAACTAATGTAGCTAGGGAAGTAAGGATCGAATCCTCAGGGAAGCAATTGAACTCTATTAGTTCTAAAAAGCTTAAACCGTACAAAGGGCCTTGGTTGAGAAATGTTGACTAACTAACTGACTACTAATTGACTGCTAATTAATTACGGGAAATGACGAAGATTAAAACCAATAAATTAAGCCTAGGGTCATTCGGGTCACCAAGAACAACTAATGGATTCACTAACAAAGACGTTCAATCTCACAATTATCATCAAATTAGGGCTCACTAATTCTCTCGAATTTAGACTCCCTCGAAACTCATCTAGCGGCTCTCGCTCATGCCTAGACTAATTCCGCCTATTATTCAGTGGTCTTATTGTGGTATTTTTACCTCTCGGCATCAAATTCAACAATTACCAAAATTACAACTAAATCTGTGCACAATTCAATTGTAAACGAAAAACCCAATAATAGGAATTTGACTACTAATTACGGAATTGAAACAATCTAATTTAATTAGTCCATTAATTAGTCAAGGTTTCCCTAACCCTAGAAATTTGACTACTCACTCATGAATATGAAATAATTAATAATTAAACTAATTAACATCAACAATGAACTAAATTAATTAGACTAAAGAAACTAAAAAGCATAAATTAAACTAAATGAAAAGAATAAAAGCAAAAGAATTACCAAATTGAAGAACAGATTGAAGAACTTGAATTGAATTGAAATTTGATTGTTAAGAACAAAACCCTAATTCCCCAAATTAATTTTGAGAGAAAAAAAGTGCTTAAAATAAAACCTAAAAGTCTAATTCTAAATTATGAAAGGCATAAGTTTTTTTTTGCCTAGAAAGTCGTGCCTTTAGTACCCAAAGTTGGGCTTACAAATTCAAAGTACAAAGAAAATAAAAGAAAAAGAAAAGTTCCGGAAAACGGCTGATGCGGGCGCATAGGAGATTCATGCGCCCGCATCAACCTCCCAGAATGCCTCTCCAGCTCAATTTCTCTTTAAATGCGGGCGCATGTCATCTTTATGCGGCTGCATAGAGACCTCAGAAGCTCATTTTTTTCTTTTCTTCTTATTTCTTCATGATTTCTTCAAGACTTGTTTCCATAACTTTTTGGCACGCACTCCCGTGCATATATCGTTCTTGTTCCGTCCAAGCTTCCCAGCTTCGTTCCGAACCTCGGTTTCCGTGCTCCTGAAATTACAAAACACACCAAAATCGAGCATAACAACCGCAAATGATAAAATCAAACTAAAAAAACTCTAAAATTGCCGGAAATCAATCAAACTTGGAGAAACACTTCAAATTAGCTAAAGAACACCAAATGAGCTAAAATCAAGCCAGAATAACAACCATTAGGCATAAAATTGGCCCAAAACAAGAGGGAAAAACACAATAAAAACCGCACATATCAGGGTGCATGTAAGAATTTTTTGATGTGGCGGAGAAGGGAAAATTATTTCATGGAATGTCACATATCTAGAGATAAATGTGAGCATTGACAGAAGGTTCAGCAACTTATAACCCTTTTGTGTAGGGGGATAACCCAGGAAGACACATGGTACTCCCTTAGGTGAGAATTTATCAGTGGTATATATGGTTGGGGTTACAGGCAAAGGCCAAACATCCAAACACTCTCATATGAGAATAGGTAGGAGGTTTTTTATTCAAGGCTTCATTAGGTGTCTTGTGATTGTGGAGTTCAACTAGTAGCCTATTTATAATGTGTGCAGCAGTCATTACACAATCACCCCAATATTTCAAAGGCAGAGAAGCTTGAAATCACAAAGCTCTAGACATTTCTAAGATATGCCTATGCTTTCTTTCCACTCTTGCATTTTGTTGTGGTCTTTTAACACTAGAAGTTTGATGTATGAGTCCATGATCAGAGAAGAGTTTGTTGCATCCACTATCATCAAACTCAAGAGCATTGTCTGTTCTCAAGATTTTCACAGACTTATCAAAGTGATTCTTAGTATATTGAAAGAAGGTGTGTAAAACATTCAAAGAATCAGACTTGAGCTCTAGCAGGTAAATCCAGGTGACTCTTGTATGATCATCTACTATGGTCATGAAGTACCTATATTTGTTTCTAGTACACTCTCTATAAGGGCCCCAAATATCCATATGGATAAGTTCAAAAGGTTCAGAAGCATGAGAATGACTTAAGTAGAATGGTAGTTTAGTGAATTTAGACATGGGATATGTGACACAGATGAGATCTTTGTGGTTTTTTTGGTATGGTTTAACATAGTCTATATATTCAAGTTTGGACATGGAAGCATGACCTAACCTATGATGTCACAGTTGATAGGACTGCACTTGAGCTACAAAGTTCATGCAGACATGATTAACTTGACCCACCTTGAGATAATAGAGACCATTTTTGGCTTGACCAGTGCCTTTAATGGTTTTGGTGGTTCTATCAATAATAAGGCAAGCAGAAGGTCTGAATTGAATTTCACAGTTACTATCTTTAACTAATTTTTGCACTTACAACAAATTATGCTGAAAATTTGGCACACACAACACATTATTCAATATCAAACCATTGCCCAAATTCATTTTACCTATATGAGAAATGGTGGCAGTGTCTCCTGCAGGCATGTTAATACTTGGGATATTCACTGTAGATACAACATCATACAGGATATCCAAGTGAGGAGTCATATGGTGAGATGCACCAGAATCAACAATCCAATCATTGTTCTCTCCTCTGGCATGAGTATGCATTTTTTTTATTTGAGAAAAATAGGGCGTACATTTTTATTGTCATGTGTATGGTAAGAACTTATGCATGTATGTTGTACCCTCTTTTCTTTATTTTTTTTCCGTGCTTGCTAATCATATTATAGTAGCTTCCATTCATGCTTATAGGTAATGGATTTTTTGAATGCTTGCAACTCATGGAATCATGATAATAATTGATGCATTGGTACTTTAATTATTTGGCATATAATAGTTATAGTTTGCATTACAAAAAACAATACCTGATTACTAGATGTTATTGGAAGGCAAGGGTTGGAGGTTGTGAAGACTGTGACAGCCCTGTATTACTCAATCTATTGCAGTGAAACAATGAGCAAAAAGAGGCCAAAAGAACAATTTCAGAAGATGATTGTATATTTGATATTATCAACCTTGCAATCATTAGCAGCCTTATTCAGCTTAAATAGAGGAAAAGCTAGCTTGTCTAACAAGACAGAAAAATAGATGAAAACAAGGAAGAGTTTAAGAAATTGCACAATGTACTATCACCTAGTACACTTGAAGATAAGGACAAAGAGAACAAAGAGAGCTAACAAGCAGCACATGCTACAACCAAAAAAGCAAAATTACTTATTCACCCTCGTTAGGTTGTGATTGGCAATGAGCATATATCTTTTACCACTTGAAAAATTGGTTCACTTGAAAAATTGGTTCACTTGTTGATTATATTAGAAGGAAAGGGTTAGTGGAACGTTATGAGAAGAGTTTACAACTCTTTTCTTTTCTAATTAATATTTTCCCTTATCAATTTTCCAGCTTTTGGTTTTTTATAATCTTTATGAAGGGACATTGACCAACTTCTTGTGTTTGTTTGTTTTGTAGATGTGCAACTTTGACTATAGGTGGACGAAGACCTCATAATGCTAAATGATCGAACTCGGATCTCATTACACTACAACATAAATGACATTAGGCAGCACCCTTAAAGTGTTACATAAATAATTAAAAGTGTTTCTTTAGACAATGAGTAACACTTTTCAAGTGAAACATCTGCTCGTGATACTACTTTGGTAACACTGCTTATACTTTAAGTACCATATCCGTTAATTTTAGTAACACTTTCATAAACATTATGTATTATATTTATAAATTTATGTAACACTAAACTAGTGTTAAAGTAACACAATATTTAATAAATGTAACATTTGTCGATCAACATATGTAACACTTTTTTATGTAAAAAAATAATAATATTTATTAATTTTATGATGATGCTGTTGGTGATTTTGTTTTCAATGATGATAGCTTTAATAAGTATAAATAATAATAATAATAATAAAAATAATAATAATAATAATAGTAGTAATAATAATTGCTGATTAATATATAAATCAAATATCTATGTGTCCATAAACCCCACTCATTTCAAATTATAAACTGATGGTAGTCATTCAAAGACATTAGAGTTATAATAATGTACTTAAAAACATCCATAACAAATGATTCAAACTACTCCTAAATGTGTAATAGTCTTCATTAATTTCTCTATCTTCAATCTCGTTGCTTACTTGCTTACGTTGCCCATTGCTTACTCCAACAAATGATTATGATCATTATCTTGGTCCTATAAGAATTATAAAATATAATAATTATGAAAGAGAGAAGTAATTACTCACAAACTAAAATAAAGTTACAAGGGTGTTTTTGATATTACTGAGAAAACGTGGAGAGATTACCCAAAATATAAACAAAATGAAAGAAGACAAATCACAATAATAAATAAAGAGATCAGATTAAACAAAATACACTCATAAGGTGTGTCTTTACAAATGAAAAAATCAACAACCACAGAATTTCAAAAATGAAACTTCACATTGAATATGCATGAGAAACATACATTATACAACCACTAAATTCTCATTAGGCCCCATATCCTATAATATAGAATTCAAATCTAATCTTACAGTCATTTAACAAGAATTCTCAGATATGAAAGAACCATGAATATACAATTTTCTCACCAAAATAAACTCTTATTTAAACATAAGCAATCAAATTAAATGTCAAATAGACATGCAATCCTTGATTATATCCTCAAATCTGTACTACTAATAATCCCACAAAATCATAATTAATAAATAATTTCGTCAAACGGAAACCCTAGAATACAGTTTACATCGTTGATTACACAGCTATCTTTATCTTATGAATTCCCATCTTCAACATAATTTTCTTGATCAAGTCCCTCAAGCAGCCACCTTTACATGCAAAAGTAAAGAAGTAATGGATGCAATGAAGCATCCATTAACATAACTAACAAGCACGAAGGAGTGAAAATAAGTATGATAAAATGAAAGATTCAAATTGAATGTCCAAAATGAAATATTACAACTCCAATCTAAAACATGAGAAAGTAAGATGAAAAGAGAATTTCATAAAATTTAGAAGTTATATACATATCACATATCACATAAGCTATGTCTAGTTAAAAGGTTGGTTTCAACTAATGGAGTAAATTAAATGTAATTGCATTTTTGTTGTCAATTTGACGATTGAATTAGCATTTAGAATCCTATTTAAGGATCATTAACACAAAATTATGTTATTGGTGAAATTGATACAAGTGAGATTGAATAATGAGAAGCAAATGACACAATAAGTGTACTAATAGAAAGGGAGCCCCAATTATGATCAAAAGGAAGCAATAACCCCTTGAACTGAATTCATTAACTAGTCTAATAATAGTCAAAAATTACAACAATTGAAACCCTTGAAAGAAGCATCATACGAAAGACATGATTCAAAGTAAAACATAATAGATTTACGTCTAGGTAAGCCAATTGATAAAACTAGGGCAGCATTAAAGTCTCATGACTAACATCAATATTTTGAAGAAGGATGGATGGGAGTCATAATTTCAAAGCTACACTCAGTGAGATATTAATCTCCACTAAAATCAATTCATATTGCTGAACTAATATCATTCAGGTTGTGTACGATAGCAGAAGCCAAATGATGCCGTTGAATGACAAAGGGAAGCGGGAGGTCTGCTAGGTGGTTGCAATCATGGAGCAGGTGCAGGGGGGTTGGTTAGTAACGTGTTTTGGCTAGGTAATGCAAGGACAGATGGTCTGGGTGTATGTAAGCGAGTGGGGGTTAGGGTTGAGGTGTGGAAAGTTGTACCTAAAGCAGAAAGAGTAGAAAAACATCACATAACAGTAATTACAGCAGCATAAAGAGACTTGAAACATATGTAAAAAGTCACCAAGATCTTAGGAGAGTTGTCCATGGATCGGAAATTTAGTAGTAGCAACTGCTCCGTACATCAATAGGAATAGAAAGGGAANATGCAATCCTTGATTATATCCTCAAATCTGTACTACTAATAATCCCACAAAATCATAATTAATAAATAATTTCGTCAAACGGAAACCCTAGAATACAGTTTACATCGTTGATTACACAGCTATCTTTATCTTATGAATTCCCATCTTCAACATAATTTTCTTGATCAAGTCCCTCAAGCAGCCACCTTTACATGCAAAAGTAAAGAAGTAATGGATGCAATGAAGCATCCATTAACATAACTAACAAGCACGAAGGAGTGAAAATAAGTATGATAAAATGAAAGATTCAAATTGAATGTCCAAAATGAAATATTACAACTCCAATCTAAAACATGAGAAAGTAAGATGAAAAGAGAATTTCATAAAATTTAGAAGTTATATACATATCACATATCACATAAGCTATGTCTAGTTAAAAGGTTGGTTTCAACTAATGGAGTAAATTAAATGTAATTGCATTTTTGTTGTCAATTTGACGATTGAATTAGCATTTAGAATCCTATTTAAGGATCATTAACACAAAATTATGTTATTGGTGAAATTGATACAAGTGAGATTGAATAATGAGAAGCAAATGACACAATAAGTGTACTAATAGAAAGGGAGCCCCAATTATGATCAAAAGGAAGCAATAACCCCTTGAACTGAATTCATTAACTAGTCTAATAATAGTCAAAAATTACAACAATTGAAACCCTTGAAAGAAGCATCATACGAAAGACATGATTCAAAGTAAAACATAATAGATTTACGTCTAGGTAAGCCAATTGATAAAACTAGGGCAGCATTAAAGTCTCATGACTAACATCAATATTTTGAAGAAGGATGGATGGGAGTCATAATTTCAAAGCTACACTCAGTGAGATATTAATCTCCACTAAAATCAATTCATATTGCTGAACTAATATCATTCAGGTTGTGTACGATAGCAGAAGCCAAATGATGCCGTTGAATGACAAAGGGAAGCGGGAGGTCTGCTAGGTGGTTGCAATCATGGAGCAGGTGCAGGGGGGTTGGTTAGTAACGTGTTTTGGCTAGGTAATGCAAGGACAGATGGTCTGGGTGTATGTAAGCGAGTGGGGGTTAGGGTTGAGGTGTGGAAAGTTGTACCTAAAGCAGAAAGAGTAGAAAAACATCACATAACAGTAATTACAGCAGCATAAAGAGACTTGAAACATATGTAAAAAGTCACCAAGATCTTAGGAGAGTTGTCCATGGATCGGAAATTTAGTAGTAGCAACTGCTCCGTACATCAATAGGAATAGAAAGGGAAAAAATTCAATAGCAGCAATAACAATGCAGTAACTGCTCAGCCAAAATCATTGATAACAAAAATAATGAGCAAAAATCACCGATAACAAACAACAATGAACAGGGGAGAGATTGGTTAGGTGCCCCCTCTGGTCTAAAAATGTTAGAAAGAGGTGGTTTGGTGTTGTGTAGGCAGGTGTGTGTTTGTACAGCAGCATTACAACTGCATGAATACACCCAAAATGTGTGTAAAAAGTCACTGAAAGCTTAGGAGAGCAATGGAGCCATGGATCCAAAATTTAGCTATAAGAGTTGCTCCAAATAGCAACAGGAACAAATAGAACAAAAAAATGCAACAGCCGCAGCAGCAGCAATAGTGAAATTAAAAGAAAGCAATATCAGCTTAGCACCCAAAATGTGAGGAAATGATGAAAACCCTGATATGCCTAACTCAACCAAATAAGAGCATGGACAACCAAAAAAAAATCAAACATGCTCAAATAGATTAAAAAATACGAAAACAAGCTCAAGTTCAAGCCCAGCCGAAAATAACCAAATAATGCCAAAATCCATTCAAAATTAAAAATAAGTTCAACCGAAGTCTAACACACTAAAATACAAACAAAATATTAGAACACGTCTAAATAAAATCAAAATTATCCGAGAATACATAAAGAAAGTCAAAGTGCCCGAATTCAAGCAAATAGACTCAAACAAATTAGAAGATGTACAAGCAAAATCAAACATGTCCAGAATACACAAATTAGGTCAAAGTGCCTGAGAATACTCTAAGTCTCCAACATGTCAAAATATTCTCAAACTCACTAAATCGTATCCTAGAACACCTAAATGCATGAAAACATAGTCAAGTAAGCTTGATGGTGGCAAAAAACATTCATAAATGCCAAAAATGCACCCAAATGAGCTCAAATTTAAGTAATCTTCCCTAATACTAACAACACAAATTGCACCAATATGCATCCAAACATATTCAAATATACTTATAATATACTCAAAAACAAAATAAAAGCAAATTATGACCATGTAAGTTCCATAGCTTAGCTTGTAAAGGTGATGACGTGTTAATTTTTCTTGTGGGTCAAAAATTAGGGAAGTTGCTTTTCTTCTTCACTACCTTAGTTACATGTCTCTTTTTTTATCCTTCAAAGTTCTTCAACAATAGAGTACCCCGTATAAAAATTTGCACTTTGATCTTAATTTCATAAAAACAACACTTTTTTTTTTTGAAAAGATAGAACAAGTTATGGTTGACCTTGCACATTAAATAACCTTAAAAAATGGTCTAATAGCCTGATATTATTTACACATCAATCAACCTTAAAAATGGTAACAATCCAAACTAATCCGTATACAAAATCCTTGGAACCCACAAGTGAATTAAAACCTTGACTTCAAATCAACTGGAAAATAATTGAACCTCACATCTAAATAGTCAAATGAGTTGAGGTGATTTCACAAAAGAAGATAGGTAGTGGTGATGATGATTGATGTTAGTGGCACAGGCAGAATAAGAATTATCAGAATTTCTAATGAAGAGCATGAGATAATAGCAATGCAATTGAAGATAAGCTATTTTCTCTTCCTTTATTTCTTTACAAGATGATGAATTAGGCTGAAGAAGAATGAAATAAAAAGAAAATTAAGTAGAATAAGGGGTTTAGTTGTGACAAATCATAATAAGAGAGAAAAACAGCCAACATGTTACTTGTTTTATCGATTACTGGTGACTAATACCTTGGTTTATATATATGCATTATAGTTCATACCTTTCTAGAATAATCAAAAGTTTGTAACTATAAAAAGTGAAAACTAATAGTCCATACCTGTAAAAACAATTTTTCCTTTTTCTAATCATTTTATATACCTTCTTTTTCTTTTCTTAGTTGTAGTGTACATCTGATTCACTCACTCGTCATAATTATAGCCAAAAATTACACACAATGCAAACTGTTTTTCTGTAACAAAACTATAAGTTCATAAATACAATATAACAATTTAAAAAGGGGGAAAAAGAGGAAAAAAAACTGGAATATTTTAGCTTAAATGTTAAAAATGAAGAAACTCAGAACAAATTCACATTCAAACTTATTCTGAAGAAGCATACTGCAATCAAAACGATGTTAAAATAATTAAATTTAAATAAATTGGGGCAAAATGACATCTAAACGCTCAAATCAATGAATTTTATTCTAATATCTGATTCATATATCAAATAAATTTGGCTATAATTAGTTCAAGTTAATAATACTAACTCACATATAATCTTAATTGGGGAAAAAACTCATGAAATCTTCAACAAAAACTGACACATAGGGCATAATCGAGGCTAAGTGTCCAATTGCATTCTCAAAATTAACAAGCAATAGAACCCTAGAAGATTCAAATTGCATTAACGAATATAAAGAAAATGCAAAACTTATACCTGTAACAACTTTTCTTCCATAATTTCACATTCAACTTGAACTCGCTTCACGAAAGTCGCCTTCAATATGTTCAAAAAGAATCAATAATGAAACTAATCATTTTTTGCATCACCACCAGATTTTGCTTAGGAATTTGAAGATTAATGAAAGGTGAGAACTTAGAAGTAAATGAATTTAGGTTTGAGATTTGAGAAGATGGAGCGAAATGTCTTTGAAATTAGGTTTGGGTATTTCTAGGGATTGGGAAAATAAATGAGAAGGGAAACGAAAGGAAGAGCGAATTAATCCATTAATAAAGCATACTTGTTGACTTGTTGCAAGGTTAAAAAAAGGAAATTAACAACCTTTGGCAATGGTTAAGGGTTGACCGTTGCCAAAAGCGTTGTAATAGGTAAGAACCGTCGCCTTTTCTACTTTATTGCAATGACTTTTGTTGAAGCGTTTCATATTCTACTCTATTGCAACGGTTTTTGTTAAATCAAAAGTTGTTGTAATAGGTTCAATCATTGCAAAAAAAGGGTTGCAAAAAGTCTTTTATCTAATAATGAGAATCAACTCAGGATATAGAGAGAGAAAGATTGAAAAAATTCTGAAATCAAACATTAAAAAAATGAGCAAAAATTCTAATTTGATTGAAAACTAGAGAAACAAGGAGATCAAAAGTATGGGAGCAAAAATTCTAATTTGATTGAAAATTAGAGAAACAAGGAGATAAAAAGTACGGTTAGTACTTCAAACTTTTGGGGAGAATGAGAATGAGGGAATTTAAAAAAAAAATTGAAAAGTGAATTTTATATAAATGTACTAGATCGCAATTTGATATAATTAATTCGTACTACATTTTTCAAAATGAATTTATGCAAAATATATTAGTAAAAAATTTCATAATCATAATTAAAGATGTTAGAATTTTAGATTTCATTAAGTTAAATCGCAATATATATAAAGAGAGTATCTTAAGATAATTGTACGTGTAGTCCCAATAATGTTACTAATCAAAATGTGTTACCAACTAAGTGATACCTTTTAAAAGTGTTACGTACCATAAAGTGTTACCAATTAAAGAGTGTTACTAAAAAAGTGTTACATATCATAAAATGTTACATTAAAGTGTTACCTATTAAAAAGTGTTACCTTAAAATGTTACATATTATAAAGTGTTACCTTTGAAAAAGTGTTTCCACTTCAGTGTTACCTAATGTCATTTATGTTGTAGTGTTACGAACAAAAGAAAACGTCCAATAGCTTCCACATGAGCTCGAAAGAAGAACATGTACACAGTGAGGTTTTGGCAAGGCAGTTTGCCCCTATTTAGAGTACTAAATAAAGAGGATGATCAATATTGGGAAAATTCTGAAAGTAAACTAGAGCAATTTGAGAAAGAAAAGTACACTAATTGTGAAATTAATATGGATTATTATTATGGTAAAGAGGAGGATGGAGATGTACTATATGACATAAAAGAGGAGGAAGAAGAAGAAGAAAAGGAAGAATCAGATGAGGAGGATATGAAGAGTCCCTAAAAAAACAGTATGTTTCTACAAGTTCAAGACAAGGCGCTATTGTGGTACATGAGAGGTTCGAGAGCGACAAGGGTAAGGTTAAGTTGCTACTACAGGACTATAAAGAGTTAGATATATCGATCGATAGTAGCCATGCTAATACAGAAATATTAAAAAGTTTTTGTGGACATGCTGCTTATTATATTGGGCGTGGAAGGGTAAGGATATAAACCCTACAACTAAAACTCCTTCAAAATTTAATTATTGTTGATTCGATTTTTCTAAAATACTTTGTTATAGGATCAAAATGTTTTGAAATGTCATAAACAGACAGATCGGTTGTCGATGTAGAGACCCAAGTAAGAGGGAGTGCTAAACTTAATTGTTGACCATTTGGAGAGTTGACCATAACCCTTCATGATATTGGCTATATCTTGCGGACTCCTGTAGTTGGCGAAGATGTTTTTTCGAGGGATTTCTAGTATCTAACAGTTATATACAAATTTTTCATCTAAAAAGTCAATTTGGTAAATATAGCTAACTTTGAGGAGCACTGAGGGTACACATATACAAATGTTATGTATACATGTGCCATTAATATATGTATACATCTCATATATTGATCCTCAATATTGATTATATTAACCAGATTGACTTGGCCAGCAGACATCCAAAATAACTTTTGCACGAACAAAAACAAGAAAAGCACGATTTGCAAAAGTGCTCTCTATGTCTCAATCTCGCATAAACCTTATAACCACATTAAGGTTTTGATTTTCTCTCTTTTGTAAGCATTTAGGCTAATTGTTATTGAGAGACAAAGGATTGTAATTTGAGCATTCTGAGAGTTTAGTTTGCAGGGGAAGTTGATCTGGGATCATCTTCATTGGAACCTTCATAGTTGAGGGTTGAGTCGAACTTCGATAGGTGGAAGTTGGGAAATCATATTGTGCATAGGTCCATAATTGATTGAGTGTAATTCTTTTGTTATTTTGAGTTGATTAATAAAAGAGTGAGTGAGTGGAGGGCGTAGACTTATTAAAAATTGAACCTCGTTAAATCTTGGTGTTCTTTATTTTATTGCTTTATTATTTCCGCTGCTTGAGAACTGGTCTTAAACTGTTCTCATAATTAATCGAAAAATTTACAAACAACTTTACAACACTCAATTCACCCCCCCCCCTCTTGAGTGTCACTTGCACTTTCAATTGGATCAGAGCCTAACTTCTTGAACGGGTAACACCTAGAGAAGGAAGATAAGATGAATACTCAAGAGATGATGAATGGAAACTCCGGATCAAGGCTGCCCAAGTTTAATGTAACAAACTATCCCTGGTGGAAGAACTGCATGCAAAACTTTGTCATAGGCACTGACTATGAATGCTGGATGATAATAAAAAATGGTCCTAAGAAGGTGGCGAACAACATTGATGGAACAGAGAAGAAGGAGAGTGAATACACTAGCACAGATCTTAAGACACTAGAGAAGAACGCAAAGGTTATGTCACTTCTTCAACAAGGTATTGCTGACAATGAGGTAAACCGTATTTTAGCATGTTCTACTACTCATGAAATATGGAAAACTAACAAGGGAGGACAAATGGAGAAAAAGATGATAAAGAGAACCATGCTTGCTGCCCGGGGAGATTCTGCTTAGGTGGTGAAAGTGAAGAGGAAGAAGCTCTAGTTTGTGTGACTGCACTGTTCGGAGAAGTAGACCAGAGGCAGACCAATTCAGGAAAGAAGGGACACATGTCTCTCATGGCTGGAAGCAGCTCTTCTAATGAAGAACAGGTAACTATTTCTGATATGCAAGAACAAATGAGATATTATGATAGGGATGATTTACTTAATTTTATGGATGCTACTATAGAACAAAATGTTAAAGGCGATGCTTCTTATAAGGCTAAAAAAAAGAAACTAAGAGAAGTAACTCGAAATCTAGATCTTAGTGAATGCCGTTCTGCTGAGCTTGAACTTATTTGTACAGAACTGAAAGAAAAAATTTGAGAGCTTGAAATAAGTCTGGATCAGAAGAACATAGAACTTGAGATGCTAAAACCTCAATCAGTTTTTTTAAAAGCAGATTTTTATCAAAATAACGAAAGAAGTTTTAGTAGGCTTAAGGAGGCAGAAGTCGAAGATATAAATTTCGAAGTAATTAAACAGAAATCACTTTCTCTAGAACATTCTGACTTAATTCTAGCATATAATTATATGGTAGATGATGTGGAAGAATTGTTCAAAGAGCATGTGAATCTAAAAACTTCTCTTGCTAGCACAAGTAGCTCTAGTATTAATGTCAATAACTTATGTTTGGAATATGAAGGTAAGATTTGTGATTTACAAGCTGGAATATCTGAGTTAAGAAAAGATATCAACCTTTAAGCTGTTTCAGACAATCAAGGTGTTGATATTGAATTCTTACACTTAGAATATGAAATTAAAATATGTGATCTTCAAGCTGAAATATCTGAACTAAAGAAAGCCAAGAATACTCTGACCACTTTTGAACCAGACCCTGAATTGATTTCAAAACTTAAGGATGATCTTCATAGGGCAAAGTTGGATTTTGCCATTACCGCAGAATATAACAAAGCTCAGCTTAAGAAACTTGAACTCAAGGAACATGATTTGAGTGATTGCCTAAGACAGATGAACAGGTTGCACGATGCTCAAAATACTCTAAACATCCTGACCTCACAACCTGGTAACTCCATGAGGTTTGGATTAGGGTACTCTGGAAGTAGTTCCCAACAGGCCCAAAAGTTGGGGAGAGATGAGACTTGGATTTCTGAATTCAAGAGAGGTAAGTATGTTTTTTGCAAAAGACATGCATGTATGCACCTACTGTGGTAAGAATGGACATGTTATTTAAACTTGTTGGACCAAGCAAAAACATAAAAAGAAAAATCAGTCACATGTTCAAAGAACTCATAATCATCTAAGTCACACACATAATTTGTCTAAAAATGGAAAACATGATAAAACAAGAAAGACAAATGTAAAATAAATCTGGGTTAGAAAGGACAGTACCAAACCAGTTCCCATTAACAAGGAACCCAAGAAAATTTGGGTTCCTAAAACTAAACCTTGGTTTATTTGTGCAGGTTAGAGTGAAATGAAAGCCATTCTGGTATTTGGACAGTGGTTGCTCAAGACACATATCTGGAGATAAAAGTCGATTTCTTTCACTCGCAGCCTATGAAGGAGGAAGTGTCACCTTTGGAGATAATAGTAAAAGTTTGATCATAAGTATAGGTAAGGTTGGTAAGACACTTTTTCAAGCAATTGATAGTGTATATTTTTTTGAAGGTTTGAAACATAACCTCTTGAGCATATCTCAACTATAAGACAAAGGAAACCATGTTGAATTTGAAACAAATCTATGTCACATAGTTAAAATTGAAACAAGGGAACTGGTCTGTAAGGTGTTCCGACACAATAATGTCTACATAACATTTTTGAGTCAGATTCCTAAGACCAGTGCCACTTGTCTCAATGTTATGGAGGATGATCATTGGCTATGGCACAAGAGACTTGGACATGTAAAGTTTTCCTTGCTGAATAAACTATGGTCTCAAGACTTAGTTACAGGTTTACCTAACATTAAGTTTGTTGCAGAACACATTTGTCATGAATGCGCAAAATGTAAGCATGTCAAGTCCTCTTTTCAGCCAAAGAAGTTTGTAAGCACTACTAGACCATTCAAAATTGTGCACATGGGTTTGTGTGGACCCATGCTTGTACAAGGTCGAAATGGTCATAGCTATGTGTTTGTGTTAGTTGATTATTACTCTCGTTATACTTGGATTGTGTTTCTAAAGTTTAAAAATGAAACCTTTGAAGAATTTGAAATCTTGATAAAATAAGTCCAAAACAAGATTAATCATCAACTGGTGTCTATCTGGTCTGATCATGGTTCTGTATTTGACAATGTCAGCTTCATTACCTACTGTAATGATCATGGTGTATCTCACAATTTCTCATCTCCCAAAACTCCACAACAAAATGGAGTAGTTGAAAGGAAAAACCGCACTCCAGAAGAAATGGTAAGAACAATGCATCTAGAGAGTGGTTTACTTCGAAACTTCTGGACTGAAGCTGTGAGTATTGAATGCTTTACTAAAGAAAACACCTTATGAGCTTCTTAGGGGATGAAAACCAAACATTGCGTATTTACGCGTGTTTGGGTGCAAATGCTCTGTACACAATAATAGTAAATCAAGTTTGGACAAATTTGATCCCAGAAGTGATGAGGCTGTTTTCGTTGGATACTCTTCACACAGCAAGGCATACAAAGTCTTCAACAAAAGAATCTTGTGTGTTGAAGAGAGTATCCATGTTCTGTTTGATGAAACTAATATGTTTAGTAAGCATGTGCAGGTTGATGATGATGAATTCGAAATTGGCATGCTAAACTTTACAGGAGCTAAAGAAGTAGAAGGTGATGAACCAGACTCACCACACAACTCTCCTAGAGACGATGAGTCTAGTCAAGCACAAAATCAAGAAGCTCAAAAAGTAAGAGGAGGAAATAGTGCCTGAGAAGTTCAACCACATGAATACAATGCAGCTGAGACCACTATGGAACCAGATTCACCTGTTCAAAATAACAATGAAACAGGGGGAACCAGTGCAGGAACCAGGTCAACATTAGAAGGAACCAATGCAAATCTTGATATGAACAGATCCTTCAAGTATAAGTCTACTCATCCCTCTGATCTTATCATTAGTGATATTAACAAAGGGGTGCAAACAAGGAATTCTACTCTACAAAACTTTTGTGCTTTATATTCTTTTCTTTCAAATGTTGAACCAACTGATTATAAGACTGCTTTAATGGATCTAGATTGGGTTTTGCCCACGCAAGATGAACTCAATCAGTTTGAGAGAAATCAAGTATGACATCTTGAACCCTGGAAGGAAAACATGTCTGTTATTGGAACTAAATGGATGTTCAGAAACAAACTGGATGATGCAGGTATTATTGTCAGGAACAAATCCAGACTAGTGGTCCAAGGATTCAATCAACAGGAAGGAATTGATTATGATGAAACCTTTGCTCCCGTTGCCAGGCTTGAGGCAATCAGGATTTTAATTGCTTTTGCAGCTCATATGAACTTCAAACTCTTTCAAATGGATGTTAAGACGACCTTTCTTAATGGTTATTTGAAATAAGATTTATATGTAGAACAACCCCCTGGATTTGAGGATAGTGACTTGCCAAACTATGTTTTTAAACTTGACAAAGCTCTTTATGGTCTCAAACAAGCTCCCAGATCTTGGTATGAGAGTCTATCCAGTTTTCTTCTAGAAAACGGATATAAGAGAGGTTCAGTTAACAATACACTATTCTTGAAGGAAAAAGGGAACTGATCTGCTAGTGGTCCAGATATATGCAGATGATATTTTGTTTGGAGCTACTAATCCTTATTTATGTAATGAGTTTGAGATTTGATGAAAAGTGAATTTGAAATGAGTATGATGGGAGAACTTGGATTCTTTCTAGGACTTCAACTCAAGCAAACCAAGGATGAAATTATGATTCATCAGCAGAAGTACCTCAAGGAGTTGTTAAAAAGATATGGCTTACAAGACAGTAAATCCTATGAAACACCTATTCCAACTTCTACTAAATTGAGCCTTGATGAGAAGGGAAAGGGTGTTGAGGGTAAGTTGTATAGAGGTATGATTTGCTCATTGCTCTACTTAACATCCAGTCGGCTAGATATAGTGTTTTTAGTAGGGTTGTGTGCAAGATTTCAAAGCAACCCTAAAGAATCTCACCTAAAGGGTGTTAAGAGAATTTTAAGGTATCTAAATGGTACTGATAATTTGTGTTTGTGGTATCCAAAAGGTAGCAGCATGAATCTTATAAGATACACAGATGCTGACTTTGCTGGTTTTATTGTGGACAAGAAGAGTACTTCTTGAATGGATCATTTCTTAGGTTCTTGTCTTATCTCATGGGGATCTAAGAAACAAAATTCTGTGGCCTTATCCACAGAGAGTCTGAGTATATTGCAGCAGCTTTATGTTGTGCTCAGCTCTTGTTAATAAAGTCACAACTGATGGATTTTGGGATCTGTTTCAGAAGTGTTCCCATCTTATGTGATAACACAAGTACAATCAATATTTCGAAAAATCCTGTCCAACATTCTAAAACCAAGCATACTGAGATTGGGCGTCATTTTCTAAGGGACAATGTTGAAAAAGGTAATGTAGAATTGGAGTTTTGCAGGTCAGAAGATCAACTAGCTGACATCTTTACGAAACCGGCCTTTGAGTAGAGGAATGTTCATCAATGTTCGTACCTTGTTGGGTATGATTAAAATTAGACAATGAGCTCTTAAGTCTTGACTTGTCCCTTTGGCTAGTCAAATGATGTCAATATGTACATATTTTGTTTTGTTTTGGTTTTCTTTATGCTTTTTAAGTCTCAAAAAGTTCTTATGCAATGGTGAGCTGATTAATTTAGTACTCAAGTGCCTTAGCATAATCTTGTAAAAGGTTAGTTGGGACAGACCAGTTGCAAACCATTAGGGAACCAGATCCATGAGGCGGTTATTTTTAGTTAGTCAGTTTATTTTCAAAAATTCAATTTTTTGGAAATAAATATATTGACGGTTGTATTTATGGCAATTGTCTTTTTGGTTGAACGGACAAATATCTTTCAAATCTTTTGAAGATAACCGTTTTGATTTAAACCTCCTACATATATATGCTTCTAATCATACTTTCCTTCTTCATTTCATTTTCTTATTTTCTTTATCTTCTATATATTCTCTCGACTATTTTTTCTCTCACACAAAAACCTAATTCATCTAAATCCTTCTTCTTACTTTCTTTCACATTGTTCAAAGTGTTTCTTTTTGTGCTCAAATCAGAGGAAATATTCAGTCTCATCATGTCGAAAAGAAGAAGCACACGATTGGTTGAAAAAGAAGTTAGTGAATCTCTTGAAATTGAAACAAGGAAATCGAAGAAGATGGTTGACAAGGTCATTGAGTCTGTGATAGAAGATGTGATGGAAGAGGAAGATGTGAACGAAGAGGAAGAAGTGCCATTGGTTAAAAAGAACACCAAGGCTGCAACTTCAAAAGCTCTTACTATAAGACCTCCCACACCAAAATCCACCACAAAGACAACCACAAAGGTGGTTACACCAAAATTAACCGCCAAAACCACCAAATCTTCCATTCCTACTTCCACAAAATTAGCCACTGCCAAAAAGCCACCCACACCAAAATCCAAAGAATCAACACCTGTACCAATAGAAGCGTCAAAATCCAAAGAATCAGAGATTGTTGAAGAATCTGAACATGAGAACGAATCTGAATCCGAATCCAAGTCGGATGAAGAAGAAGTTGAGGAGAAAGAAGTTGAATCAAAAGAAAGGGAAATTGAACAAATGGAGGATGTTGTTACTGAAGAAGTGAAGGAAAAGAAAGTGATCACTAAGAAACGTCTTCAAAAACTGTTAAGAAAGTAGAGAAGAAGGCTACCAAACCACCAACTACAAAATCTAAATCACCCACACCTAAAACCACTCCCAAACTAGTTGAAAAATCAAAGAGCAAGGAAGTTACTGAAGAAGAAGAGGAAGTTGAGTTAACCACTGAGAAAGAGAACACACAGAAAATAGCAAGGGTACTCATGTGAAAACGGTTGCTAGAAAGGGTGCAGAAGCGTCTAAAGGGAAGGCTATCATGAAGGAAGCACAACCTGACCAAACCGCCACAGGGCAAAAGAGAAAGCAATCTGATGTTGCAATCTCTTCTAGCATGAAATCTAAGAAAAATAAGTCTACCACTCCTAAACCTCTATATAATCTGAAAGATAGACAAATTCTAGTAGGATTTTCTGTTGCACAAAAATTCTTGATAGAGGTTAAGGAAGCCTTAGATTTTCAGAAATGGTCTGTGTTGTTTGCAAAAGATTTAGATGTGTTCATGCCCCTAGTTGAAGAATTTTACTCACACCTGCATACTAAAGATGATGGATTATATTTCTCCTTTGTTAAAGATACTCCCATAAATTTGTCTGAAAAGAAATTGGCTGAGATTCTCAAAATTCCTACAAAGGGACTTGATGTTTACTCCAGAGAAAATTAGCCTTCTGTAAAGGAAGTCATAGCTAAACAGATCCAGACCAGACTCTTTACTAGTCCACCTGACAACAAACAGGGGTACACCATTGGCCAATTAAAGGAACCAATCATGAGGATATTCCACACTATAGCCTCTAAGATTGTGTGTCCTAGAGCACAAGGTCTTATGAGTGTACGGTTGATGGATAGTGTTCTCATTTACTGCCTCATTGAACACATTCCTGTCAACCTCCCTGCTATGATGTTAGGACATACGATCGGCTGTATGGAGAAAGCTTATCATGCTCTGCCATATGGAGGATGGTTGATCTTAGTGTTTGGGCACTGGAAGATACCAATGGTGAGAGATTATGTCACATCTCACAAATCAGATTATAGGTCAGAAAGGCATGACATATGCAGGAGGTGTTCTAAAAATGAAGGATGAGGGGAAAAGTGAAGCTGGTCTTGCTGGGACCAGTACACAAACAGTTTAAGCAACCTATGCCTTGGTTAAGCAGTTGAGTGATCAGAATGAACTAACACAAGATATGGTAAATAGGGTCACTACACTGTGTGCTGCACTTCAGGAATCCTACAGATGAATTGAGGTTCGTCTTGACAAAGTAGGAATACTTGGTGGAGAGGATTCTGAAGACAAGGAAGATACATCAGAAGCTGCAGGTGATGTTGATGATGAGGATGCTGAACTTGGATTTGAGCAGGATGAGGAAGAGGCTGATGAAGAGAATGCTGCCAGTGCTTCAGAAGAAGAAGAAGATGATGAGACTGAACAAGACTTTGGAGCTGATTGATCTCTTTGCTTTCTTCTTATTTTATACTATTGCTGCTAACCCCCTCCTTTATTGATTTCTTATTATGGTTTCCCCCCCTTTCCTTTTAAAAACATTCTGTAATTTGGTTTGCTAGTGGTTTATAATAACTCCTCAGGACAAGTTAGGTTTGGCACTTTCGCAGGAACAATTGGTAGAATCAGCATCCCTAGAATGCTGTTTGAAATACCTATTTAGCTAAGACTTTATATGATTAGTAGTTTTACTACTGATTTTCACTGCTTTTGTGCTTTGACTGTTTTTATGATGCAAAAAGGGGGAAGCAAGGTGAAGTTCTGATCTGTCCTACCTAATGTAGGGGGAAACGGGTTAAATGAATATTACTAACTCGTGTGTGTTGCAGCAACTAGAAGCAAGTTTGATAAAACTTGCTAGTGGTGACAGACCTGTAAGGTCTGGAAGGAAATGTATTCAAATCATTTTTCTTCTTATCATCCCAACGACTTGTTTACAAATCTGATGAACTTACTGATGTTCTTATTACGAATACATGTTTAAGTCTAAGAGCTCTATTTCTAATTAGTATTTGCCTTGGGTACTTAGCAAACTCTTTCTTAAATTGTTTTAGTTAGTTGTGAACTGGTTTACTTGTAAATGATGCTTAATCTGCAGGAACAGTATGAGACCAGTTCATTAAATTCTAAAGAATTCAAAATTTCTGAACAGTTCTAAATGTTAAATGATATTATTTGCTGGGGTAACTTCATAGTTTGTCATCATCAAAAAGGGGGAATTTGTTGAGTTCCTAGCTTTTGTTTTGAATGATGACAAACCACATTGAACTATAATACTGTATGTAAGTTTCTGTTTGCATGTGCAGGTACTAAAGAAACAAGTTCAATGATGACAAGATAAAGCTCGAGAAGCCAAGTCTTGAAGTTTGCATGAAGGTCAAGCTCATAGAGTCTAACTCTTAGGTCGTAGATGCAATGTAAGTCGTATGAAGGTTTACATATGCTATATATAGATTGAGATTACAGAGATGCACTAATTATGAATGACAAGGAACTTAAGTTACTTGGCATACATAATTATAAGTAAACTGGGCTGACTGGAACAGTCTGGGAACAGTGCTGAACCAGTCCCCTAGAGTTTACTTCACACATCCATATTTTACGAAAGTTTCTTTCCGTGCAAAATTGTTTTTCCATAAATGACACGGATGCTTGGATTGGTATGCAAGGAAAATATTCTTAAGTATGGCAAGTATGTTATATAATATTGTGCTGATTTTATTTGATTTCAAATAAAATCAGTTTGAATATTTTCCCAGGATTATTTCTATAATTCCAAGGAAAATATTCTCTTGCAATATTACAGAAGATACTAGCCAATGGCTTATTTAAGGAGATTGGCCAGCAGACATACAAAATAACTTTTGCACGAACAAAAACAAGAAAAGCACGATTTGCAAAAGTGCTCTTTAAGTCTCAATCTCGCATAAACCTCATAAACACATTAAGGTTTTATTTTTCTTTCTTTTGTAAGCATTTAGGCTAATTGTTATTTAGAGACAAAGGATTGTGATTTGAGCATTCTGAGAGTTCAGTTTGCTGGGGAAGTTGATCTGGGATCATCTTCATTGGAACCTTCATAGTTGAGGGTTGAGTCGAACTTCCATAGGTGGAAGTTGGGGAATCATATTGTGCATAGGTGCATAATTGATTAAGTGTAATTCTTTTGTTATTCTGAGTTGATTAATAAAAGAGTGAGTGAGTGGAGGAAGTAGACTCATTAGAAGTCGAACCTCGTTAAGTCTTGATGTTGTTTATTTTATTGCTTTATTATTTCCGCTGCTTGAGAACTGGTTCTAAACTGTTCTTATAATTAATCGAAAAATTTACAAACAACTTTACAACACTCAATTCACCCCCCTCTTGAGTGTCACTTGCACTTTCAAAGACAATGAACTATAAACATCAAGATTATACTCTAGAATAATTTTTTTAAAAATAACTAAAGATGGGTGGCTAAGTCTATAATGTAATTTATTGCTAGAGATTTTATAGTAGAAAAAAGGCAAAAATTGTGAAAGAGGATGGCAACTCATATACCCCATGGTTAGTTGGAACCTTGATAAAATGTGCCCCCGTGAGCTGATCCTTCACAATAAAAGAATTAGAAGAGAAGTCAATGAGTAAATTATTGTCAAAGCATAAATGAGAAATAGAAATGATATTACGAGTGATAAAAGGTGCACATAAAACATTAGATAAAAGAATTTTTGTGTGTGGAAGTAGGGATAGAAAGAGAGCCTGTATAAGTAATAAATACACCCATCCCATTACCTATAACGATTTCCTTTGTGCCATCACATGGATGGTGAAGAGAAAGGTTGGATAAATCATGAGTGACATGGTGAGAAGCTCCTATATCCAAGAGCCAAGTTGTTTGGGGGTTAGTTGCAGCGGTTATAGCCATATGTGCTTGGGGAGGATGTTCGGAGTTAGATGTTGATGGTAGAGTAGGCTTAACATTAGGGAACTCTTGTTGAAAAATTGGACTGCGGTAACAACAATGTCCAAAGGCATGACACCATTGACACTTGCCTTGATTACATTGAATTGGGGTTTGGTGGTGTTGTTGGTGGATTTCTTATATGGCGGGCCAGATTTGTTGTTGTGGTAACAGTTGCGGTTAAAAGTGTTAGCCGGATAAGTTTGTTGAGGGTGAGGGCGCGTGGTGGTGGCTTGGGCAATGATTGGCTTTGGAGTAGGTGTGACAGTCTTGCGTAGTTGTACCTCCTTAAGAAGGAGTTTCTCATGAAATTCATTAGAGCTAATTACCGAATCATGAGCATTCACAAAGTCGATCACAGATTGATACTTATCATCTTCTAAGCCTTTAAGTACCCTTTCAATAAGATCATCAGGTTTGTATGGCTCACCAAGAACAACTAATTGATCTATAAAAATGCGTATCGCATTCATGTAATCAGTAATTGACTAAGAGCCCTTGGTCATAGCCTTCATGTTGGCTTTAATAAGTTTAGCATGACCATGAGAATGGCGGGCAGAAGTGTGAGCAAAGATATCCCATGCTTCTTTGGTGGTAGTGGCGCGCGAGACATGAGGAACAATGTTGGAATCCCAAGTGCCAATGAAGGAACCAAACAAGAGCTTGTCTTGCCTGACCGATGTAGTATGAGATAGGTTTAGGGAGGATAGAAGATACTTGGTAATTTGTGCAGAAGGTGCACGGTGTGAGCTATCAAGGAACTTCAAAAATCCATAACCAACTAACGTGGATTCAAGTTACAATTTCCATGAGAGATAGTTGGTGTTGGTTAGTTGGAGGATTTTGGTAACATTAACAACTTGAGAGGGTTCAACATCATTGGGAATATTATTGCCTGCCATAATGCTTAGAGAAGGGGAAAAAAAGAACAGGTTTTATTTAGGAGTCTTCTTGTTGTTATACCATAAGAGGTTTAATGTGAATTTGATTAATGTTCAAGAAGTTGAATACAATATTATATACTACACTTACGTAGACTAGTAGCTAACAAACTAAAGGAATATATAAATATAATATCTTCGTACAGCTATGATATATACTTGCTGAAAATAGAAGAGTGCGTCAAATATACAAGATCGGTGATTGATATCTATACACTAGTAACACTACTTATTCTTGGTAGTTATGCAGCAAGGATAACATCAAGATATATTCTTGATACTATTTTAGATGAAACATAAACTATAACTACAACTACAAGTCTAGAAATGTGAAAGTGGAAACCCATAATTTCTAGAAAATGAAAATTAATTACACTAGAAGTAGAGTACAAGTAACAGATCAATTTTCATTTTGATTATGAATCTCCAAGTGTTCGGACCCCCCCACTCGAAATCCCACAGTCGCAAAAACAGCAACAAGAAGTGAAATTTTAATTTCTAATGTACCAAATAACTAGTCTTTCATTATATGACAAAAATAACATCATCCAAATTCAAAGTAATGTGTGTGAGCCAATTGTTCAAAAAAAATGATTGCAACCAACAAATTTGAATAATAAAATAAGATGGAATTATCCATATACAGTTGTAGCACTACATTTTAGTGTGCAATTTATATATACATAATACTTCAAGTAAACTAAATCATCAACAATGCAAGCAAATAAAGAGGATGTACTCTGAAAAAAAAAGATAACAATAATAACAATAATAATTAATTAATTAATTATTTAAAAAACCAGCAACAAATTACACTAAGAGCAATTGTATTATATTAGATCATTTGGATGAATACATGATTCAAAGATTGTGTACAAATAAGGAGGACAGATGTTAATCAGCCAACACATGTATTAAGGTAGAGGTTCGACAATAAGGACATGATCTTTTGTAGGGAAGCCACTTGAAAAGGCAATCGGTATGAAATTGATGTTTGCAGCGAACCAAGCTAATGATATCCTGGTCGATTGACATCTTTTCAAGGCAAAAGGAGCATATATTATCTTCGTCTAATACCACCTTTGATTTTGATTTTGGACTATGTAACAATGTCAATGATGGATCAACCTCGTGACTAAACGAATAGGTGTCATACGCAATGTTATGGTGCTTAGACAACCAATTTTGAATAATGTAATGATCATATCTTCCTAAAGATGTAAACTCATCGTCAAAATCTTGACATTCCATTTCACAATCGTCGGCTTCATCCAAAACAACATTATTATCATCATTATCATCATCATCATCATCATCATCATCATCATCATCATCATCATCATCATCATCATCATCATCATCATCAT
>PYUH01000510.1:403810-417229 GCA_016808085.1 Suaeda aralocaspica | reverse complement strand
CATCATCATTATTTATTTTGTATTTTTTTTTCTTATTATTTTATCTTATTATGTATTTATGTTATTATATTATTATATTATTATTATTTATTATTTTATTATATTTATTATATTAATTATATTATTATTATTATATATTTGGGAGACATAAAAACCTTAACGACTAAAAATCCTAGGGATATCACGGGAGTTAAGTCATTGAAATGAAAACAAAAGCTACTCTTCAAAAAGCGACAGCCTACGAGCAAGTAACTCGTTGATGAAGCCAAATAGTCACATTTTTTCAAATTGGTAACTGCTTGTTTGGAAAACCTATAATAATCACCATAAGTTTTACATTACGAAGGTAAATCGCACGATCTGAAGGATCCACGGAGTTATTTTGATACCCGAATCATTGTTCGGTTGTGAGTTATCACATGTGAGTTTGAACATCACCACTCCTCTACCATACATCTCTTCCACGCTGACTCGGCATAGACGCACATTTAATAGATCTGCCTATGCGTCGCAACTCATTTGATTGATTTTCCAACAAATTGATGAATTAAATGTAAGAGTTATGACTACTATAATGAAAAATGGCTACTTATCTCAAGAAAGATGATTGTGGCCTGAAGAATTCACTGCCCTAAAGGCGAATTTCTCCTAGCACACGTACACATGCCTCCGAAGATCGACTCCCATGGATACACGACCTCGTTACCAAAGGTATAGTCCATGGAAAGGATGAGAACTCATTTGAACTATGCCCAAGATCAGTGTGCTTGAATAATTTAGAAGAGGAAAAAGGTTGGAATTTTCTGTCTTCAGAACAAAATCTAGTCAATATATAGAGGAGGAAGGGAAAGATTAAGAGAATATTAAGGCTTGAGCAAAGGAAAACACATGGGAAGGATAAATCATGTATGAAAATGGAAGGGAATCAAAGGGAATTAATGCAATGGTTATGAAATCAATATTGATTTGTCCAAAAAATATAACATCATGAAAAATTCCTACACCACCCTACTAGGGCTGCGCAAAATCCAATCTAGACCACATTAGACCTAGACCGGACCGGACCTAAGATTCTGGTCTGGTCTTCGGTCCAACAAAGATATTAATTCCTGAATTTTTAGGTCCGTACGGATGGACAAGAAAATAATATATTTGAGAGGAAGGATGTAAGAAATGGTAAAACATATCCAAGAAGAGGTCCAACATGTCTAGAATCATTTCAAAATGGTAGAAAAAATAGGTTCAACGGGTCTATAAACAGGTTTGACAGGTCCATCAGGTCTAGAAAAAAGTCTAATAGATCCAAGAACCGGTCTAAGAAAAAGGTCAAACAAGTCTTTAGTTGAACTTTTCAAATAAAGCTATCAAATTAAATGAACAGGTCCAACACCGTACGGACCTGAAAAATAAAAGCCGGTCTATTCCAAACATTTTTTTTAGGTTGGCTTCCGATCCATGAAATCTCACTTTTTAGGTTTTCGGTCTAGCAGGTCCCACGCACGGGCTCGTGCACCAGTGTACATCCTGACCCACACCCACGCACGGGCTCGAGCCTGACCCAACTAGCACGTGCGCAAACATGGTAGTCTAGATGCTCCTCTCTACTGTATAACAAGAGCTAGAATAGTGGTGGTATATAAAGTAAAACAAAACGGCATAATCTTTCCACGAGGGACAAAAGTATTTTGAAGCAACCCAAATTGAACCTCATTTGCAGCAATCCCTACACCGATTAAAAAGATGATGAAAATACGATTTAGGTTGACTATTTTTAAGCATGGAGATATTGTTTTAAGATATCAATGTCTTTAGGACTTGAGCTGGATACCAGTGTTAGAAATATAACTTATGGCCACCTAATTGGAAAAAGTCTTGAACCTTTGCGGATTTGTAGTGAGACATTGCACATAATGTATTTCAAAATCAATAAAGTTCTCGTAATCAATTAAAATATCCCACAACACACTTATTCATAAATGCCTAGCGGTCCTAAGGCTAGAGAAGCTCATATGAGTCGGACTATATCCTCGCATTCACAAAGGTAAGTTCATAAAGCTTGTACTGTCACAAACTACCTTTTGGCGCTATGAACTTTTTAAGAGCTAGGCTCATCCTTCCACAAATTGACATTAAACAAAACATTCTACATCAATTTATTAATAGAAATGGTAGGTACACATGAGTGCTTTTTTGACTTCGTTTGACCCATGTAACTAGAGTTATTAAGTTGGGTTTCCCTCACAATTACTCTGCTATAGGCTTCAAACCGATTCCTTATGCTGACTCAAGCACCATTTCTCTATTAAGATCTTTGGTGGGAGGATCTACAAGTTCCTCTTAGATTTTACATATCAAGTGATAACACATTTTTCCTGATCAGGTCTCTAAATATTCCATGCCTCATGCGTATGTGTTCCTCTGTTCATTGTAAGATTGATTATGTGCAACAAGTATGCCAGCTTGTGAGTCATAATGCATGGAAACAATGGATTAGGATTTCCTCACAATGGGAAGTTTGCAAGTAGCCCTCTTAGCCACTTAGCTTCTTACCCTGAAAGTTCTAAACCAATAAACCTAGTATCCATTGTAGAGATAGCAATACTTTTTTTTCGCGGCCTTCATGCCCTAGCCCCCCGTAGCCGACAGTTATACCCTCCCCTTCGTCTCTTTCTTCCTCTTCTCGCCTTATTATTATTATTATTATTATTATTATTATTATTATTATTATTATTATTATTATTATTATTATTATTATTATTATTATTATTATTATTATTATTATCATATTTGGGAGACATAAAAACCTTAACGACTATAAAAATCCTAGGGATATCACGGGAGTTAAGATCATTGAAATGAAAACAAAAGCTACTCTTCAAAAAAGCCGACAGCCTACGAGCAAGTAACTCGTTTGATGAAGCACAAATAGTTACACATTTTTTCAAATTGGTAACTGCTTGTTTGGAAAACCTATAATAATCACCATAAGTTTTACAATTACGAAGGGTACTCATATCGAAGCCTGCTGATAAGATCCACGGAGTTATTTTGATACCCGAATCATTGTTCGGTTGTGAGTTATCACATGTGAGTTTGAACATCACCACTCCTCTACCATACATCTCTTCCACGCTGACTCGGCATAGACGCACATTTAATAGATCTGCCTTCACTGCTTCGCAACTCATTTTGATTGATTTTTTCCAACAAAATTGATGAATTAAATGTAAGAGTTATGACTACTATAATGAAAAATGGCTAAACTTATCTCAAGAAAGATGATTGTGGCCTGAAGAATTCACTGCCCTAAAGGCGAATTTCTCCTAGCACACGTACACATGGCCTCCCGAAGATCGACTCCCATGGATACACGACCTCCGTTACCAAAGGTATAGTCAATGGAAAGGATGAGAACTCATTTGAACTATGCCCAAAGATCAGTGTGCTTGAATAATTTTAGAAGAGGAAAAAGGTTGGAATTTTCTGTCTTCAGAACAAATAATCTAGTCAATATATAGAGGAGGAAGGGAAAGAATTAAGAGAATATTAAGGCTTGAGCAAAGGAAAAACACATGGGAAGGTAATAAATCATGTATGAAAATGGAAGGGAATCAAAGGGAATTAATTGCTAATGGTTATGAAATCAATCCTATTGATTTTGTCCAAAAAATATAACATCATGATAAAATTCCTACCACACCCATAACTAGGGCTGCGCAAAATCCAATCTAGACCACAATTAGACCTAGACCGGACCGGACCTAAGATTCTGGTCTGGTCTTCGGTCCAACAAAGATATTAATTCCTGAATTTTTAGGTCCGTACCGGATGGACAAGAAAATATATATATTTGAGAGGAAGGATGTAAGAAATAGGTAAAACATATCCAAGAAGAGGTCCAACATGTCTAGAATCATTTCAAAATGGTATGAAAAAATAGGTTCAACGGGTCTATAAACAGGTTTGACAGGTCCATCAGGTCTAGAAACAAGTCTAATAGATCCAAGAACCGGTCTAAGAAACAGGTCCAACAAGTCTTTAGTTGAACTTTTACAAATAAAAGCTATCAAATTAAATGAACAGGTCCAACACCGTACCGGACCTGAAAAATAAAAGCCGGTCTATTCCAAACATTTTTTTTAGGTTTGGCTTCCGATCCATAGAAATCTCACTTTTTAGGTTTTCGGTCTAGCAGGTCCCACGCACGGGCTCGTGCACCAGTGTACATCCTGACCCACACCCACGCACGGGCTCGAGCCTGACCCAACTAGCACGTGCGCACACATGGTAGTCTAGATGCTCCTCTCTACTGTCATAACAAGAGCTAGAATAGTGGTGGTATATATAAAGTAAAACAAAACGGCATAATCTTTCCACGAGGGACAAAAGTTATTTTGAAGCAACCCAAATTGAACCTCATTTGCAGCAATCCCCTACACGATTAAAAAGATGATGAAAATACGATTTAGGGTTGACTATTTTTAAGCATCGGAGATATTGTTTTAAGATATCAATGTCTTTAGGACTTGAGCTGATATCCAGTGTTTAGAAATATAACTTATGGCCACCTTAATTGGAAAAAGTCTTGAACCTTTGACGGATTTTGTAGTGAGACATTGCACACTTAATGTATTTCAAAATCAATAAAGTTCTCGTAATCAATTAAAATATCCCACACACACCTTATTTTCATAAATGCCTAGCGGTCCTAAGGCTAGAGAAGCTCATATGAGTCGGACTATATCCTCGCATTCACAAAGGTAAGTTCATAAAGCTTGTACTGTCACAAACTACCCTTTTGGCGCTATGAACTTTTTAAGAGCTAGGCTCATCCTTCCACAAAATTGACATTAAAACAAAACATTCTACATCAATTTATTAATAGAAATGGTAGTGTACACATGAGTGCTTTTTTGACTTCGTTTGACCCATTGAACTTAGAGTTAATTAAGTTGGGTTTCCCTCACAATTTACTCTGCTATAGGCTTCAAACCGATTCCTTATGCTGACTCAAGCACCATTTCTCTATAAAGATCTTTGGTGGGAGGATCTACAATGTTCCTCTTAGATTTTACATATCAAGTGATAACACATTTTTCCTGATCAGGTCTCTAAATATTCCATGCCTCATGCGTATGTGTCTCCTCTGTTCATTGTAAGATTGATTATGTGCAACAAGTATGCCAGCTTGTGAGTCATAATGCATGGAAACAATGGATTAGGATTTCCTCACAATGGGAAGTTTGCAAGTAGCCCTCTTAGCCACTTAGCTTCTTACCCTGAAAGTTCTAAACCAATAAACCTAGTATCCATTGTAGAGATAGCAATACAAATTTTTTTAGAGGACTTCCATGACATAGCACCACTAGCCAAAGTAAATAAATAACCATTAGTAGATTGAATTTCATCATTATTAGACACCCAATCGGCGTCACAATACCCTTCTAGAACATAGGGTTGCCTTTGGTGCAGGATTGAGTGTCCCTTTTAAGTACTTTTGCAATCTAATCAAAGCACCTCAATGTTCACGATTGTGATTTTTAGTATATCTACTCAATGTACTAACATCATATGGTATACCAAGCCTTATATAATTCATCAAAAACATTACACTTCTGATGTGAATTTTCGTATGAATAAAGACTAAAATCACAAATTTCTAAAGGCCTAGCCACCAAAACTCACGATTTTATCTTGATTAATTAGTCTTTGATTAAAGCTCAAGGCACCCTCAAAGCAACTAACTAATCTCACAAGAGTCTAAAGGAAAAATCCACCAACTACAATTTTCGGTATTTCTGTTTCCTAAGTAAACAAAACAAAACTTTTATTGAATTTCCAAATATGAATTTTACAAACTAATGTTGAGCTTATTTATAATCATAATCATAAAAAAAATCCTAACAAAAAAAAAAAACTAAAACAAACGCACAAAACAACTAAAAATCATCCCCCTAATGACTCATCTATGACTCACAAGATAAGATTGCGACATCAGCACTGCATGTCATTCTCATCTTGCTAACAAACTATACCTAATTAAGAAAATATCCTAACAAAATTTCCAATAACTTGATAAACAATATAATCAACCAATTACAACCAGATTTACACAAAAATTTAATCCACCCAAATCCTAACAAAATCGCCAAAATTCACGCCACAAGCAAGATCCAATTTTGTGCAATTTTCCAAGATTTGCTTCAATTCTTCAAGAAACCTTTCAAGATTCAATCTTTTAATCAAGAAACCTTCAATAAGTCATTTCCCATGTAATTAATGTTGTAAATGAAGATTAAGACCCACCAAGAAATGAAAGACTCAATGCCTAAAATGAGAAAAACCCTATCAAGTGAAATGGGATAAAAACTCATAGGCAAAACCAACTTATTCCCCTTGTCAACCATCTTTCCTTGATTTGCGTGCCACACCTAGATATGTGTGACCATGAACACGCAAATCCCAACCCTAGATGCAACCATTAGACTTGAGTCTCCATAAGCAATCAATTCCCTCATGGTTGCACCTTTATTAGCAGCTTCATTCAAACCTTCGAAGTTGTGATAAATATTTGTATCATCCTCCCCTTCTTCAAAAGAGTTTGTCCTCAAAACTCGAAGTTGATCATCAGAAACATAAGGAGTCAAATCACCAATTTTAAATGTAGCATGGACTTTATATTCACCTGGCAATTCAAGTTGATAAGCATTGTCACCAATCTTCTTCAACACCTTGAATGGACCATCACACCTACGCATAAGCTTGTTCTTGCATTTATATGGGAATATTTCCTTCCTTAGGTATAGCCAAACCAAGTCTCCTTCTTTGAATGAATGTTGATGACAATTCTTATTTGCACGAGCCTTGTATTGCTCGGTCACCTTCTCAATCCTAGCCCTTACTTGTGCATGAAGCTTCTCCATGTACTCAATCTTTGCCAAAGAATCCTTGTGCACCAATTCACCCTTTGGGATATCAACTTGATCAATAGGTAACTTAGGATTCACCCCATAAACAACCTCAAATGGCGAGTGTTTAGTAGCCAAAGTAGGTGACCTATTGTAGGCAAACTCTGCACGTGCAAGCTTCAAATCCCAATCTTTTTGTGTCTTGCTCACCAAACCATGCAACAATACACCCAATGTTCTGTTTGTAACTTCTGGTTGCCCATCAGTTTGAGGATGATATCATGTACTAAAGAGTAATTTCGTGCCAACAAGCTTCCACATAGACTTCCAAAAATAACTCATGATTTTCGCATCCCTATTACTCACAATTGTTATAGGAATTCCATGAAGTCTCACAATGTCTCTGAAATACAGTCTGTAACATTCATAGAATCATATGTTTTATGGCAAGGTGTAAAGTGAGCCATCTTCGAAAATCTATCTACCACAACCATGATAGAATCCTTGCTTCTTGCAGTTCTATGTAATCCCACAATGAAATCCATGGAGATATCCTCCCAAGGACCTTCAGGAACAGGCAATAGTGTGTAATGACCTTGATGAAAAGAAGCTTTTGACAATTGACAGATTGCACATTGAGATATGATAGCTTCAACATCAGTAATTATCTTAGGCCAATAAAAGTGTTCTTGTAACATGTTTAGAGTTTTAGTAATGCCAAAATGCCCTGCTAACCCTCTACCATGCGCTTCTCTTACAAATAATTCTCTAATTGAACACTTATGCACACACGATTGTTTACCTTTGAATAAGAACCCATCATGCATGCATCACAAACGAGCCCATAACACCCTTGTCCATTTGTTGCAATATAGGACCGAAATTATCATCATGCAGATAGTGTGTTTTGATCATGGCTAGACCAAGTAACCTGCAATTCAACACACTAATAAGAGCATACCTTCGTGAAAGAGCATCTGCAACAACATTAGACTTGCCTTCGTTGTACTTTGATGAAAAGTGAAAAGACTGTAGGAATTCCACCCAGTTGGCATGTTTAGGATTCAACTTCTGCTGGCCATTAATATGCTTCAATGATTCATGATCAGAATGTAGAATGAAGTGGTGAGGTCTTAGATAATGACTCCAATGATCAAGAGCTCTAACAGTTGCATAAAATTCTTTATCATAAGTAGAATAGTTCAACCTTGCTCCATTCAATTTCTCACTAAAGTAAGAAATAGGCCTCTTCCCTTGAACCAATACTGCTCCAATCCCCACATTGCTTGCATCAGTTTCAACTTCAGAAGGTCTTGAAAATTCAGCCAATACAAGAATAGATGTGTTGTATAACATTTCCTTAATCCTCTCAAAAGCTTTTTGCGCCTCTTTTGTCCACTCAAAAGGCTTGTCTTTTTTTATGCACTGCAGTAGATGAGAAATTCATCAAAAATCTCCTATAAAATGAAGCTAATCCATGTAAAGCATGAGCCTCAGTGACATTAGTTGGAGTAGGCCAAGTTCTGATTGCTTCTACCTTTGTTTGATCCACAGAAACTCCATCTTTTGAGACCACATACCCCAAAAACTTGACACTAGGTACCATAAAATAGCACTTTTTGAGCTTCCCATAACGTTTTTGTTGTCTTAATGTTTCGAAAACACTCCTTAGATGTTGTAGATGATCCTCATTGGTTCTACTATAGACCAAGATGTCATCTAAGTAAACAACAACAAACTTCCCAAGGTATGGCTTCAATACTTCGTTCATAAGCCTCATGAAGGTACTAGATGCATTAGTAAGACCAAAAGCCATAACCAACCATTCATAGAGCCCTAACTTAGTCTTGAAAGCTTTTTTCCATTCATCACCTTCGTTCATGCGAATATGAGGATACCCACTTCCGAGATCAATCTTTGTGAACACATTAGAGCCATATAATTCATCAAGCAAATCATCTAACCTTGGAATTGGGAATCTATATTTGATGGTGATATTGTTAACTGCTCTTGAATCAATGCACATTCTCCAAGTACCATCCTTCTTAGGAACGATCAAAGTAGGAACTGCACAAGGACTCATACTTTCCCTCACATATCTACGTTCCATTAGCTCCTCTAATTGCCTTTGAATCTCCTTTGTTTCCTCTGGATTACATCTATAGGCTAGTTTGTTTGGAATTTGAGCCCTAGGAATAAGTTCAATTTGATGCTCAATGCCTCTTGTAGGTGGTAACCCTGGTGGTAGATCATTAGGAAACACATCTTCATATTCATGCAACAAGACTTCAAAATTTGTGGAATTGATGAGGAAACTTCTTGTACTTCCTTATCCATGAGAACAAAGACTTGATTACAAGAATTCAACTCCCTTTCCACCTCTCTTACACTTGTCAAAAACGCCCCCTTCTTATTCTCCATAGTCTCTTGTTTTTGAACCTTCACAACTTTCAATGGATTCAATGCAATAGACTTGCCATTGGCGTGCATTTTGGTGACATAAACATTAGTTCTACCATCATATTGAAAAAATCTATCATATTGCTAAGGTCTTCCAAGTAGAATATGGCACGCATCCATAGGGAAAACATCACATAGCACACTATCCTCAAATTGCGCAATTTTGAATGATATTAAAGCTTGTTTATTTACCTTTACATCACTAGTATTGCTTAGCCAATGGAGCGTGTAAGGATGAGGATGATTATGAGTAGGATAGTTGAGCTTTTAAATCAACAAAGTATACACCACATTCGTGCAACTATCACTATCAATAATCACATCACAAAGTTTACCCTGAACTATACACCTTGTCATGAAGATTTTGTCTCTTTGGCTCTCTTCCAATGGCGTGGGTTTGGTTTGTAAAACCCTCCTCAACACTAAAGCTTGGTCATGTGTCTCAGGATCAACCGCCTCCATATCTTTACTACTCTTCTCCTCCTTATCAATGTCATCTTGCTCCCCTTCTTTAATAATTACATCTAGATAGGCTTCTTCAATCTCCCTTGCCTTTCTAACTGTGATGACTCTTGAACTAGGACAATTTCATTGCACATGTCCATATCCTTGGCACTTGAAACACTTCCTTTTGTCATCAGGAATTGATGAGAATTTAGTAGCTAGGGGTAATGAACCTAGGCTTATCTCCACCTTCAACCCTAGGCTTAGTGTTTTGCGCAAACACCACCTCTTTCTCCTTCTTAGATTCGTAGCTTTTGAAGAAAGTTTTAGACATTTTTGAATGCCCTTACTTCTCCACTCTCAAGGCTACCTTGCAAATCTCATCAAAAGTCTAATTGGGTTGCAATTCTACCTTCTCCTTGATAGATTCATCAAGCCCTACAACAAATATAGCCACCTTGTGATCCTCCTTCTCTTCAATATCACATATGATGACCATCTTCTCAAACTCATTGATGTACTTTTTGAGTTTTATTTCAAAGCATGCATTTTTAGCAAGTTGTTTAGTTCATATTCATGAGGAACAAATCGTTTCCTCAATTCCTTCTTCAATTTGCACCAAGAGGTGATCTTGGATCTACCTTCCTTCCTTCTCTTCCTTTGCAAGCCTTCATACCAAAGACTCGCATAAGATGATAGCTTCAATTCTGCCACTTTAAAGGCTTTAGAATCATCATACTCCTTATAAGCAAACACCCTTTCAGTTCTCCTCAACCAATCAAGAAAAACTTAAGAATCCAAACTTCCATTGAACGTCAGGAATGTCCAATTTTAAGTTTCGGTCATCATCCCTAAGTTTGTCTCGTTTTTTGTGCCTTTTTCTATCATTTTCATCACTTGAACTTGAGCATATAATTCTCCTAGGTATTCGTGTGCCACTAGTAGAATCATCATCACTAGAACTTAAAATAGCCTTATCAAGCTCGTTTGATTTCTTTGCGCTATTGGACTTGTTTCCAACGAATTGCATAAGTTCCTCCAACATGTTGCGCAACTCTTTGATCTCATTATCCCTTTGAATTTCTCTATCTTGCTCATAAGGAATTCCCTTTTTGTTGTTTATAGATTGTTCGTCCGCCGTAGCTAATTTTGCTTGAGTATAGATCGTTTTAACCTCTCAACGAGAGCACCAAAACTGATGTGAGTTTTCGTATGAATCAAAAACTCACAAGGATAGAAGACTAAAATCACGAATTTCGGCCTAGCCACTGAAACTCATGATTTTAGGTTGAATAATTAGTCTTTGATTAAAGCTCAAGGCACCCTCAAAGCCACTAATTAATCTCACAAGAGTCTAAAGGAAAAATCCACTAACTCCAATTTTCGGTATTTTCGTTTTCTAAGTAAACAAACAAAACTTTTATTGAATTTCCAAATCTGAATTTTACAAAGTAATGTTGAGATTATTTGTAATCATAATCATCAAAAAAATCCTAACCAAAAAAAACTAAAACACACGCACAAAACAATTAAAAATCATCCCCCTAATGACTCATCTATGACTCACAAGATAAGATTGCGATATCAGCACTGCATGTCATTCTCATCTGGCTAACAAACTATATCTAATTAAGAAAATATCCTAACAAAATGTATAATAACTTGATAAACAAGATAATCAAAAAATTACAACCAGATTTACACAAAAATTTAATCTACCCAAATCCTAACAAAATCGTCAAAATTCACACCACAAGCAAGATCCAATTTTGTGCAATTTTCCAAGATTTGCTTCAATTCTTCAAGGAACCTTTCAAGATTCAATCTTTTAATCAAGAAACCTTCAAGAAGTCATTTCCCATGTAATTAAGGCTTTAAATGAAGATTAAGACCCACCAAGAAATGAAAGACTCAATGCCTAAAATGAGAAAATCCTATAAAGTGAAATGGGATAAAAACTCATAGGCAAAACCAACTTATTCCCCTTGTCAACCATCTTTCCTTGACTTGCATGCCACACCTAGATATTTGTGACCATGCACACGCAAATCCCAACCTTAGATGCACCCATTAGACTTGAGTCTCCATAAGCAATCAATTCCCCCATGGTTGCACCTTTATTAGCAGCTTCAATCAAACCTTCGAAGTTGTGATCAATATTTGTATCAACTTCCAATGATCTTTGCATACTCTTCTTGTGAGTGACTATTACCTTTGTTCTATTTCAAATTGATTCGATTTTTATAAGATTTTCTTATTATAGTGAGATTGATTTAGGGACAACCCAAATGAAGTCCCAGTAATGTTATGCCAAGAATTACATCATCCTCCCCTAAAACTTTCATGTAAAAGCAAGCACTTAAAAAAGTGTTAATTGAGCTAACTATGTCTATACTAGTTCCAAAAATAAGCATATCATCCACAAATAGACATATGATTACACAAGCAAACTCATCCACCTTGGAATAAACACAAGCATCAGAATCAATTACCTAAAAACAACTAGAATTAATGCTTTGATCAAAATATTCATACCACTGTATTGATGCTGCTTGCTTTAAACCATACAATGATCTATTGAGCTTGAATACCTTGTTTTCCTGTCATGGTACCCCACAACCTTCAAGTTGTCTCTTGTATATCTCCTCATGTAAGTCACCATTCAAAAAAGCAATTTCACATCAAATTTGATGTAGAACGAGATTATGAATTGATGAAAGAGCTATAAGAACTCTAATGGACGCAAAAGTGTCAAAGTAGTCTAAACCTTTATTTTGGTGATTTCCAGAAACCACTAGTCTAGCTTTGTGTGTATCTTGGAGCCATCACGTTTCAGCTTCTTTTTTAACACTCATTTGCTACTTAATGGATTACAACCCCTAGGAAGGTCGATCAAATACTAAGTGTTGTCACTTATTAAAGACTCTATCTCGCTGTTTTTGGCCTCTAACCAAAAACTAAAGTCATTGGATCTCAGAGCCTTCCCATAATTCATAGGGTCATCTTCTAACACAAAGACATTTACTAACTTCTCATCTAGGAATTCTTGCTCAGTTAGAAAGGAAGTAATGTTGTTAGGACCAAAATCTTTTTCAACTCTGGCTCTCTTACTCTTTATAGGTTCTATAGAATGACTAGAAGATCCAATGTCATGTGATGCAGTAGTAGAAGATGATGCAACATACAAAGGTGGTTGAACATGCAACTTCATAAGAAAAATATACTCAAAAAATTCAACATCTCTGGTTTCCTTTATGGCGCCAAAACCATGACCATCTTTAAGAATAAACCTATAAGCAACACTGTTAGTTGCATAGACAATAAAGATACCATCCACGGTTTTAGAACCAATTTAACTCATTTGACACTCAAATAGACCTATTTTCCCTAATGTAAGTCCCACCTAACAACTGATGATTGTCGTGTACCACGTTGCTACAAATCCAACTTCTAAAAATTGATTGTTTGAAAAATGCCTAGTTTTGTGTCAGAAGTCAGTCCTTCACCTATTTGGTTCCCACTCCAAAATCTATACGGGGGTCCCGCTGCCCGGTCAGCGGGCGGGGGTCTCGGGATGAAACGCTCTGGTTAGGGGGGGGGGGGGGGC
>PYUH01000510.1:360983-397457 GCA_016808085.1 Suaeda aralocaspica | reverse complement strand
AGTCAGCATCTGCAAAACCTACTAGATCAAATGTGTTAGTACTAGGATAGAACAAGCTTAAGTCACTTGTTCCTTTGAGATACCTTAAGATCCTTTTAACAGCCATTAAATGAGATTCCTTGGGATTGGCTTGAAATCTAGCACATACTCCCACACTGAAAGCTATGTCAGGTCTACTGGCAGTTAGATATAATAAAGAACCAATCATACCCCTATACTGTTTTTGATCAACAGTTGTACCATTTACATCTTCATCTAAACGTGTACCTGTTCCCATAGGTGTATGGTTGTTTTTGGAATTTTCCACACCGTATTTTTTCAGTAGTTCTTTGATATATTTTTGTTGATGAATCATAATTCCTTTCTCAGTTTGCTTGATTTGCAACCCTAGGAAGAAGTTTAGTTCACCCATCATACTCATTTCAAACTCTTTGCTCATTAAATCTGCAAAATACTTGCACAGATGCTCATTAGTACTACTAAAATATGAGTGCCTTTGATTTTCAGAAACAAAGTTTTATCAATTTTTCCTCTTTTGAAGTCATTAGATAAAAGAAAATTTGAAAGTCTTTCATACCATGATCTAGGATTCTAGGAGCTTGCTTAAGTCCATAGAGAGCCTTATCAAGCTTATAGACATGGTTAGGAAAATCAACATTTTCAAAACCAGGAGGTTGTTCCACATAGACATTTTCCTTCAAGTAACCGTTAAGGAAGGCACATTTGACATCCATTTGGAACAATCGAAATCCCATATAAGCAGCGAAACCAATTACAATTCTAATGGCTTCTAATCTTGCTACAAGAGCAAAAGTCTCCTCAAAATCAATACCTTCTTGCTGATTGTAACCTTTTACCACTAACCTGGCTTTGTTTCTGACAATTGCTCCATATTCATTAAGTTTGTTCCTGTACACCCATTTAAGTCCAATGACCTTTTGATGTCCAGGCTTAGGTTCAAGATGCCATACCTTGTTTCTGTCAAATTGACCTACTTCCTCTTGCATAGCTATGATCCAATCTGGCTCACCTAAGGCTTCTTTGTGATTTCTTGGTTCAAGCGTTGAAAGGAATGCATTGAAGGCGCATAAATTTCTTATTTGAGACCTTGTTTGTGTCCCTTTGTCTATATCACTTACGATGAGATCCATGGGATGTAAGCTTTGATGTTTCCAAGGCTTGGGCTGAAACTCTCTGTGTGGTGTGACTTCTCCATTGTTGTCACCCGCAACTGGTTGTTCCACCTCTCCAGTCCCTTCAAGTGTCTCTGAGGTGCTCACCTATCCAAGTTCATTACTTTGTTCCTGTTCCTCATGTAGTTCAGTTGTCTTCTGGACATGGGGACATTCTTTTGCAACCTGTTCATCATCACATGTACTTTTGTCACCTGTAAAACGTGTTAGTCCAATTTCAAATTCATCATCATCCTGGCCATCATGAGATACAATGTCAGTTTCACCAAAGATAATGTGAACACTTTCCTCAACATACATTGACCTTTTATTATAAACTCTATAAGCTTTGCTATGACTTGATAAGAACACTGAATTAAAACATGCTTGTGAAAAAAATTAAAGAAGAAAATATATTCTTAAATATAGAGTTGCAATGGTACAAGTGTCTAATTCCTAAAACAAATTTCATAAATCTGTCCCCCACACAAGCTGAAAAGAATGAATTCTTAAAGTTAAAACTAGAGGTCACTGTTTTAAAAACAAGAAATTCAGATCTTGAAAGAAGCCTAAAATCAAATCAAAACAAATCAAGTATCCCTTTTCTCTTGCCTCTCATGCTTGAAACTGCCTTTCTCTTTTACAAACTCATCTTTTATTAATCCGATTGATTTTTTTAATTTGTTTGTTTTAGTTTCAAGTTTTTTAATGCATTTAGTTTATTCTATACATTATATTTTTGTCTAAGTGTTTGTCATCATCAAAAAGGGGGAATACTGTTGACCCTAGGGATTTTGATGATGACAAACACATACTACTAATGGGTTACTTGTTTTATGTCAAGCTAAACATACATTAGTAGCCGTTGTACCAACAGAAAAACTTGTCTCAAGGACGTCGAAATAATTCATACACAATTCAGAAGAATTATACACTTGAGTATATTCAGAGAATATATGACAGCAAGACTTCAAAGTTAATTCTGAGAAGATATGGAAAGTATATTCTAAGAAGATACCATAAAAGATCTTTAAAGATATTTGGAAAAGATATACACAAGATTATGAAGAAAAGAAGAATGTGAATTTAGATGGAGAATTGATCTAAATTCACTTTATGAAGAATAATCACCAAGATATTGGTGAGATATGAAGCGTGAAAACAAAGAAGGAAATCAGAGAAACCCTACTTATTATTCCACTATAAATACTGAAGATCAGAAGAGAAGAAGTGAACCAAGACTTACGCAATTCATTGGAAGCATACAAGACTAGGTACAAGAGTCAGTTGTACTAGGATTGTGTTCACTTTATGAGTCTGTAATCTTGAGTTCGGGGAAAGGAGAGTGATTTGACTGAATCACTTGTAACGAGAAAGAGAAAGAGAAGAACTCGTTCAGGGAAACAAGTTCTAGGGATCTAGTACTAAGTTGTACTTAGAGAATAGAGAAGTACTGAGTTGTACTTAGAGAATAGAGAAGGCTGGTCAAGCCACCAAGAGAGAAAGAGAAAGAGAATAGAGAAGAACTTGTTCAGGGGGAACAAGTTCAGGGGGAACAAAGTACTGAGTGGTACTTAGAGAAGTCCATACTAACTAGGATTGTAACAGAGTCGTTGGCTCTAGTTAGTAAAAAGAGAATTGAGTCAAAATCCCTAGTGGTCGAGGTTTTTTCCTTCCTATTGGGCCTAGGATAGGTTTCCTCCCTAAAATAGCGTGTCTTCTACTTGTCTCTCTTATTAGTCCTAATACACTTAGCATGTTCTTTAGGAGTTTCCAAAGATTTTTCTAGTTGTGAAACATGTTTGCAAATTTCTTTGTATTCATCAAGAGTTTCCAGCAGAAGCTCTTGAAGTTTTGCAGCACTAAGTTTTTTAATTTGTTCGTTAAGAGCATAGGGACTTACATTGAAACAAGTTAAGTTTTCGGTTTCTTCAAGTTTGGCCATCAGAACAATGTGAGCAGTCTCTTTCTCAAGGTGATCTTCTTCATCATCAGTTATATCATCCTCTTGTAGAGCATTTATCATGGATTTTCTGGAGTCTTTCTTTGTAAAGAATGGTTTCCTTACAAATTTAGACTTCACCTTCTCTGTGCCCCTTTTTGATTCCCACAGTGGACAATCTCGAATGTAGTGATCCAAAATTCCGCACTTATGACAAGTGGTTCTGGAGGATCTAACTTCAGTTTTTCCTTTGTCCCTTCCTTTGTACATGATCTTCTTCAGTTGTCTCACCAGCAAGGCTGCATCTTCTGCACTTACTACTGAATCATTCTCATCTTCATCTTTAGTGTTGTTCATGGAACATCCTTCAGCCTTAAGCGCAAGAGATCGTCCTTTGGATGTTTCTGCTTCTCTAGTTTTAAGATGCATCTCATGAGTCATTAATGAACCTGTAAGCTGTTCAACATTGAACTTGGAAAAATCCTTAGTTTCAAATAAATAGGTGGTAACTTTAGCATTCCATCTTTCATCCTGAGGTAGACTTCTAAGAAATTTTCTTACTTGTTTTTCATTAGTAATGACTCTCCCTAAGGACTCTAAGACAATAACAATGTTACCAAATCTAACAATCATTTCCTGAACACTTTCCTTAGATTCCATTTTAAACATCTCATATTGTTGCATTAAGTAATCAATTTTAGATTTTTTAACTTCAATTGTTCCTTCATGAGTTATTTGCAAAAAGTCCCAAATTTCTTTTGCGCTCTTGCACCCCGCCGTACGATCGTACTCACGAGGTCCAAGTCCACAATGCAAGTATTTTAGTGTAGAAGCATTCATTTCAATTTTTTAATAGTCATCCTTTTCGTATTCACTTTCGGGTTTAGGAACAAGTTCACCTTTTTCATTCTTTTTGGTAATTTGAAAATTACCATCACGAATCACCTTCTAGATTTGGAAATTATCAGCAGTAATAAAAGTCTCCATCTTTGCTTTCCATTCACGATAGTACTTCCCATTGAAGTTGGGAGGTCTTACGGTGGAATGTCCCTCAGTTAGTCATTCCTCATTGTTTGCCATGGTTCCAGGATTCACTCGTCAGAATTACCTGTACACAACCAAAAAGAGAACCTGCTCTGATACCAATTGTTAGTTTTTGACAAAAAATGAAAATTAAACTAGAGACATGTAAAGTAGAGACAAGTACAGAGAGAGTGAGAGACAAGTAGAGAACACACGATTTTAGCGAGGAAACCTTTCCTAGGCCCAATTGGAAGGAAAAAACCTCAACCAATAGGGATTTTGACTCAATTCTCTTTTTACTAACTAGGGCCATCGACTCTGTTACAATCCTAGTTAGTATGGACTTCTCTAAGTACCACTCAGTACTTTGTTCCCCCTGAACTTGTTCTTCTCTATTCTCTTTCTCTTTCTCTCTTGGTGGCTTGACCAGCCTTCTCTATTCTCTAAGTACAGCTCAGTACTTCTCTATTCTCTAAGTACAACTCAGTACTTCTCTATTCTCTAAGTACAACTTAGTACTAGATCCCTTGAACTTGTTCCCCTGAACGAGTTCTTCTCTTTCTCTTTCTCGTTACAAGTGATTCACTCAAATCACTCTCCTTTCCCCGAACTCAAGATTACAGACTCATAAAGTGAACACAATCCTAGTACAAACTAACTCTTGTACCTAGTCTTGTGTGCTTCCAAGACTCATAAAGTCTTGGTTCACTTCTTTTCTTCTGATCTTCAGTATTTATAGTGAAATAACAAGTAGGGTTTCTCTGATTTCCTTCCTTGTTTTCACGCTTCATATCTCACCAATATCTTGGTGATTATTCTTCATAAAGTGAATTTAGATCAATTCTCCATCTAAATTCACATTCTTCTTTTCTTCATAGATTTGTTACCATAATCTTGTGTATATCTTTTCCAAATATCTGCAAAGATCTTTTATGGTATCTTTTTAGAATATGCTTTCCATATCTTCTCAGAATTAACTTTGATGTCTTGCTGTCATATATTCTCTGGATATACTCAAGAGTATAAATCTTCTGAATTGCCTATGAATTATTTCGATACGTCCTTGAGACAACTGAACTTGAGACAAGTTCTTCTGTTAGTACAACGGCTACTAACGTATGTTTAGCTTGACATAAAACAAGTAACCCATTAGTAGTATGTGTTTGTCATCATCAAAACCCCGAGGGTCAACACATGTTCCCACTAATACAAGATTAAAATCAAATTAATCCTAAAGTGATCACCCATGCATGATAAACCGGAATTTATGTGCATTAACTAAAACCCGGCTAGCCTTATTTCCATATTTGTATGTAGGTCTAAACCGGAAATATGATTGCTATAATTCAATATTATGATTATGAAATAACATATGAGAACAAGTAGAGGCCGCTATACACGTGGAGACACTGTGACCTACTATTGTCCTTACCCTCATCCCCAAATCCAGAGATATGCGACCTTCTTATCCTTAGCTGTCATTTTGCGATTGGGCTATGACCTAATGGGGTTAGTTCCCGAAAGGAGGACGGTGCAGAATTCTCTACTTGGGTTTTGAAATTCTAGACTCACCCCCAAGCCAAGCATACTCATACTATGCAAATAGACTAACACGACATTCAATGTCCTGTAAGAAAGGCCACGTGGGCCAAAAATCCCGGGTCCACACCTAGACATCCCTACACTTATACATTATTAAGGATAGGTTTGTAACCTCTCCACAGCTCATAAGGAGTCTTGTCAAGCTTTTTGTGAGGAACACGATTAAGAACATAATAAGCAGAAAGGAGAGCCTCACCACACATATTAGTAAACATACCAGAACTTATGCATATAACATTCATCATATCTTTTAAAGGTAAGCCCTATTTTTATTATTAGCTATCCCATATTGTTCTGGAGTGTAAGGGGTAGTGAAGTCATTAATAACCTTTTTCTTCACAAATTTTACTAAGTGGAATCCCATCATACTCACTACATAGCTCAAACCTAAGTCTTTTTATTTTTAAGTCTAATTGGTTTACTATCTCAGCTTTGAAAATCATAAACTTGACTTCGACATCATCTTTTGTGCTCAACAAATAGAACTCAGTGATGTGACAAAAGTCATCAATATAATGTAATACTTACTGAATTCTTAAAGTTACCTAAATCATTTTGCACTAATTATAGTAGGGTAGAGAAATGGTTGACATTATTATTAAAAGGTTCCTTAGGGAGTTTAGCCTCAACGCATACCTCACACTTGTCAAAATTTGTTAAACTAAGGAGGGAATTAGCCCAAGTTGTTTAAGTATTATGATTGAAGTTATGTTCACATTGCCTAATCTAGAGTGCCATAAAGAAACAAACTGAGCATTATAAATAGAACCAGTAGAAAGTTTGTTATCAACCACAACATTAAGGACGAAAATCCCCCTATTACAAAAATCCTTTCCCACAAAATCACCATTTCTAGTGAGTACAAGTTTATCATATTTAAAGGTTAGCTTAATTCCATCCTTGTTGAGCAAAGCTCCTGCACTAAGTTCCTGTGAATATTAGGCACATGCAAAAAATTTTGTAAAGTAATCGTTTTTCCACAAGTTAATATCAGATGTAATTTTCCTTTTGCATAGACACTCCTAGTGCTAGAGTTTCCATGAAAACACAATCACCACCATTAACCTGTTCAAAAGAATCAAACATTTTGTTAGAACAAATATTTCTAGTGGCACTCCTAGTGCTAGAGTTTCTATGAAAACACAATCACCACCATTAACCTGTTCATAAGAATCAAACATTTTGTTAGAACATATATTTTTAGTGGCACTCCTAGTGCTAGAGTTTCTATGAAAACACAATCACCACCATTAACCTGTTCATAAGAATCAAACATTTTGTTAGAACAAATATTTCTAGTGGCTCCTGTATCAACAATCGATTCAGTCATATTGGTGACAAAATTAATTTTTTGAAACAACAGCAGCAATAATGTCTTTGGTTTTGAGCCTGGGAATAATTGACCTTGAGTTTTGTTCCAGTTCCATGTCGATGTTGGAAAAACCTAGCAGAATGTCTATAAGTTCCATAAACAAAGCAATTTCCTTTGAAGGTCCCATTGTCCTTTGTAGCATGCTTGTCATGTCTAGTGCCATGAAACTGGTTTGGCCCCTTGCCTCTAGGTCCCTTGTTTTTACCTACATGATTGTTAGATTCAACAAGGTTAGTAGTAGAAGAAGAATAATTGATTCTTGGAGAGTGAAGTCCTTTTGCTTGTGTTTCATGGAATGAACATAGTTCTCTCATGATGGAGGTAGCTTCTCAAGAACACAGCTGGCTTGAAAAGTGTCGTAGATCTTCATCCCATCAGCAATGATTTCTGCACAAAAGGTTTCATTCTCATGGGCTTGGTTATAAACAGGTTTATCATCAGTCATACGAAAACCTAATCAATGGTTATAAGCATATTTCTTAGTTCCATAATCATCAGTACCATACTTAGATTTCAACGTATCCCAAATATCTTTAGCATTCTTAGAATTGCTATTAATCAGATTTAAAGCAGCAGTCATATAATGCAACAATATTCCACGACATGTTTTATTATCCTTTTCAAAGTCTCAAACAGAATCAATAAGAGAAAAATTATAATAAAGAACATAATCTACCTCAATCCGACTTAGAAAAAAAATTCCATTTTATCATACCAAATCTTGTAATTTTTTCCATCAAAATGATCTATTTTAGACATGTCAAGAATTAAAGTGCTTGAATTAAATGGAACGGCATTAAGAATAGTAGTCATGACCGTATATGTGAGAAAGTTTAAAAAATTCGACTTTAAATTGTAAGAGTTATGACTACTTGTAGACACCTAATTTAGTCCCTGGTCCCGTGGTAAGACTCCGTGATAAACAATAAAACCCACTTCTCTAGATTATTGGACAGTTGATGTTATTGGACTAAATTTTACTATTTTTCTTAAAATACAAAATTATTAAAAAATAAAGCGCATTTATATTATTGGATTTTTATATAAGCCCAATATTTGATTTATAAAAAAAAAAAAAAAAGGAGTTTGAGCGTAGCGTGACTCCGCAAGTCGCGCTGACGCAGCAACATGACTAGAAAACTAGCACTAGCGGCACAGCGTGACAGCTTGTGTCACGCTGGCTAGTTAGCGTTACTAAGCTTGTAACGCTACCTAGCCAACGTGATAAAACCTGTCACGCTACACATTTTTCTTATAAATACCCGTTTTTCTCCTCTAAAAGGATCCTGACTCTCTTGATTTTTCTACCCATTCTCACACTTCATAAACCGACATTCTCTCATTCTCCTAAACCTACTTTCTCTCTCTTTTTTCTCCTTTTCTCTTTACACTTAAACTTTTCTCCATGAAATTTTTTTTTTATTTTATTTCTAATTAAGTGGGTTAATTTCTTATTATTACGAATTAAATTTGAAACTTTGTCCAAATTAATACTCGAGGAAACAATAATCAAGCGAGTAGTGTAAGTTTTTTGAGAGTCTTAAATTAAACTTTATGTATTGATTGTTGTATTTATTTATTTGTATATTAATTTCAATTTTTCAGAATGTTTTTGTTAAAGGACTTAATTTGAATTAATTTATCACATTAAACTAACATAATTTTTGGACAAATTGTATCATGCTAGGAAACTTGAATTAATTTTAACGCCGATTTGACTAAATTAACTAGCTTTATATGATTTCACCATAATAATAGTAATTTTGTGTTAGGCTGTAAATTATTACTTTGTGGTTCTTTATATAACTTGTGTATAATTGAGAGAAAACTAGTAACGGCCGCCTACGGGCTAATATGACGCACTCCGCCATATTATTACCTTCCCCCCGAATCCAACCTTTGGTTTGTAAGACCATAAATTGGAGTCATCCCCATGGGATCAAAAGGGTTATTCGTGCAATTTAGATTATCGTCTCGTATTCGTGTTCCATTCGTAATCAATCTAAATACACGGTTTATGAGTTTGATTCCTAAAACTCATTGGCGACTCCTTACTAGCATCGTTTGTACTTGTTGATATTATCTCACTCGAAAAAAGATAATTAAAAAAACAAAAAAACACTACAATAGCGTAGCGCGACAGACTTTGTCACGCTAACGTCGCAGCGTCACAAAGTTTGCTACGCTACACCTGCAGCGTGACAAACTTTGTAGCGCTGCACAGTCAGCGTGACAAACTCTATCACGCTACCACGCTATCGCGACTGAAATTCCTGCGCTCCTGTTTTTTTTTTTGCAAAATACTTCTAAAAAAGTCCATTTCACCTTTCCTTAAGCCAATTTTTTAGATCTAACTTGACCTATGGACGGTTTGGGAAAGGTGACCAAAATACTCTTCTTTGCAAAATACTCTTCTTCATCAAGCTTCTTTCCTTTCTCATGCTCATCATCATCAACTCTTGTAGTGTCATCTTTTAACTTAAACACTCACATACTTCCTTTACTCATTCCTTTTTATTCCGCAAAATCATCCAACATCTTCTCTTAAAGAATGAATTTTCATAGCTATCTTATGCCTATCCATGGCAGCATGAGTCATCACTTTGACTCCGTATCATCCTCTCATCACCATAATCTTTCATATCTCTTCTAGTTTTGGTCTTCATAAACTTGGCAACTCGTCTACTTTAACCATTATCATCTTCAACACTTCAAAACTTGAGCAAGCATTTATAATATTGATCTCTTATTTCTCTAAAGAGATTCACATTACTAGCAGCCAATAGTTGAATTTGAAACAAACTTCTCAAACAAGACAATCATGAAAGTATAAGATGATGGCTCATAATCTAAGAACAAATGAGCAAGCTAAAATCATTCCCCTTTGAATCATAACCCTTGTCAATCACAATAGCACATTATACAACAACTGTAATCAATTTTGGATCCTTAACTTCTACTATTCTTTCTTCCTCATATTCCTCGTACAAAAAAAAATAATCATTTGCTTTCAAAAGAAAAACAAAATCGATTTAGGGAAAGTTGAGATACCCCCATCCCTTGCTTCCTACTAACTTATGCTATGGCACCTCCGTTCTCATTTTTGCATATTTTTTTGTTGTTTTCCTCATGCTTATTTGTAGCTAAGTTGAGCATACTTACATTATAACTAGCTTGAACATACTCTTCTAGCTAGCTTTGCATACATATTTGTGACCTTTCTTGTTGCTACAAGTCTCCATTCTTACACCACCTTATACACCCTGGGGGCTACGTTCTTTTCAAAATTAGTTATGAAGCCAGTTGCTTCAAAATCTCATTAAGCTTATGACATTTGCTTGCTGCCCCTTATGAAAAAAACATGGAAGTTGTCTCACTTGAAACTTCATTTTGGCAATTATTTTTTGGGAGTTAGTCGAATAACCTCCACAAAATATTGCCAGTTTTCCCCTACTCGGACCCTTGGTCTCAAAATATACCTCATTAGTTATATGTCAAAAATAAAAGGCTCAAGGTCTAATCAATAATACAAGAACAATTATTGAAGTTAAACTTGAAAAGCTTTTACAAAGAAAAGAAAAAAAAAGCCAGAAAATTTAAAAAGCGTAGCATCACAGACTTTGTAGCGCTAAATGAGGAGTGTCACAACATTTTCAACGCTATTTAACAAGCCCAACAAATTATGCAGCGCTCCATAGCGCAGCGCAACAGCAGCGCTACTAATTTTCTTACACTATGTCATTTGAGGTAAAATTAAGAGAATTTTTACTTTTATCATACTAAATAATGGGATAATTGATTTCTTATTCTTGGAGCACGTTGCTTCATAAATATTAAGAGCATTTCCACTTTTGGTTACAAATTAAGAGCTCATTACTCTTATAATTAAAATAAATTAATCAAGAGTATTTTCACTTTTTGATTATTAATTAAGAGCCCATTACTCTTAAAATAAACTAATCAAGAGCACTATCACTTTTGATTATTAAATTAGGAACTACCTACCACTCTTAAAAATGTCAAAATATATTAATCATGACATTTAAAAGCTAACGAGTCATACTAATCAGGAGCACTTCTCAATATTTCATGGAGCATTATACTTCATTCTATAACATTATTTAGAGAATCATTTGCCAAAGCATTTTTGTTTAATAAAATAAAAGCATACTACTCTTACAATGCTTGGAGCATTATTCAATAATCATTATAAAACAAATTTATTTCATATGCTTGAACATTTGTATGACTACATTTGAATAAGTTATAACAAATAATTCTCTAAATCAACATGTAAGCACAAATTCATCTCATATTTCTCAAACATAACTTAATTAAAGAATGTTTCAGATAGAAGCACTTACATTACGAAAGAAGAAGCACTTAAAGGAAAGAGCAGAGTAGCGCAAGACAATGTGCTACGCTTACACCTCAGCGTCAGAAACCCAAACACGCTGCCTCAGTAGCGCGAGTAACTCTACCACGCTACAACATGTAGCGCGACTAATTCTGCTGCGCTATCACTCAAGCCCAGCAATGAAACCACGTCAATGTCCCTACACATCGTACACTACCATGTATCAATTGAACATCAACTTTTATAATTTGAGCAACATTTCAAACACAACAAATGAAGAAACGCTCATTTGGGAGCGTGGTAGCAGCAACCGCGCTGAAGGTCTTAGCGCCTTTTCTACTGTCGTGCTAACACATCAGCGTGGTTGGCTTTGTGACGGTACAAGGCTAGCGTTCTTGACTGTGCTTTGCTGTATTTTTAGGTGCTTTGAGTTTGTTTTTGATGTTAATCCGTTTTCTCACTCCTTTATCAAAAATACTCAAAAAGAAAAATACATTGAGTTAAGGTTTGTGATTTTATGATAACATCAGTAGCTTTTGTCAACAACTCTAGTAAATAAACGAATTTATTCAAAATAGTAATAAATGAGCGAATTTATTACACTTTTTCAATAATTTCGGAAACTAAGCAAAATTACTCAAAAAGTAATAAATGAGCGAATTTATTACACTTTTTCAATAATTTCGGTAAATAAGCGAATTTACTCAAAAAAGTAATAAATGAGCGAATATTCCTTTTTTTACAATAATTTCGGTAAATAAGCGAATTTACTCAAAATGTAATAAATGAGTGAATTTATTACGTTTTAGTCAAATATTCTTAGTAAATAAGCGAATTTATTAAAAATAGTAATAAATAAGTGAATTTATTACCTTTTCTTCAAATATTATTAGTAAATAAGCGAATTTACTAAAAATAATAATAAATAAGCGAATTTACTAAAATAGTAATAAATAAGCGGATTTATTACCTTTTTTTTCAAACACTTCTTTGGTAAATAAGTGAATTTACTAAAATAGTAATAAATAACAAAATTTAACCTTTTCTTCAAATATTCTAGTAAATAAACGAATTTACTAAAATAGTAATAAGTAAGCGAATTTATTACCCTTTTGTGTTCAGATATTTTAGTAAATAAGCCAATTTACTAGATTAGTAATAATAGACTAATCTATTAATTTTGCTTATAAAATTGAATTTAAAATGTTTTAATAAATAAACGAATTTATTAAAACTTATTTTCTATATGTCGATTTCAAAGTAAGAAAGTCGATTAATTAGAATATAACTATAACAATTTTTGAAAACAAAAAGGTTTTTCAAGTTCTGGAAGCCATTGCTTTCTAAAATCTTGCTACACCCATTGGTTAATAAGAAGCCCTCAGTTCCGAATATGAAAGTCTCGAAAAGTGATTCGAGCATACTTTGATTTTCGTCCTACTCAGACTCAATCAAAGTGGGGGCTAACTGTAGACACCTAATTTAGTCCCCGATCCCGTGGTAAGACTCCATGATGAACAATAAAACCCACTTCTTTAGATTATTGGATAGTTGATGTTATTGGACTAAATTTTACTATTTTTCTTAAAATACAAAATTATTAATAAATAAAGCGCATTTATATTATTGGATTTTTATATAAGCCCAATATTTGATTTATCAAAAAAAAAAGAGTTTTAGCGTCGCGTGACTCCGCAAGTCACGCTGACGCAGCAGCGTGACAAGAAAACTAGCACTAGCTGCACGTCGTGACAGCTTGTGTCACGCTGGCTGGTCAACGTTGCTAAGCTTGTAACGCTACCTAGCCAGCGTGATAAAACCTGTCATACTACACATTTTTCTTATAAATACCCGTTTTTCTCCTCTAAAAGGATCCTCTTGACTCTCTTGATTTTTCTACCCATTATCACACTTCCAAAACCGACATTCTCTCATTCTTCTAATCCTACTTTCTCTCTCTTTTTTCTCCTTTTCTCTTTACACTTTAACTTTTCTCCATCAAATTATTTTTTTATTTTATTTCTAATTAAGTGGGTTAATTTCTTATTATTACGAATTAAATTTAAAACTTTGTCCAAATTAATACTCGAGGAAACAATAATCAAGCGAGAAGTGTAAGTTTTCTGAGAGTCTTAAATTAAACTTTATGTATTGATTGTTGTATTTATTTATTTGTATATTTATTTCAATTTTTCAGAATGTTTTTGTTAAAGGACTTAATTTGAATTAATTTATCACATTAAACTAACATAATTTTTGGACAAATTGTATCATGCTAGGAACCTTGAATTAATCTTAACGACGATTTGACTAAATTAACTAGCTTTATATGATTTCACCATAATAACAGCAATTTTGTGTTAGGTTGCAAATTATTAATTTGTGGTTCTTTATATAACTTGTGTATAATTGAGAGAAACCTAGTAATGGCCACCTACAGGATAATATGACGCACTCCGCCATATTATTACCTTCCCCCCCCCCCCCCCCGAATCCAACCTTTGGTTCGTAAGACCATAACTTGGAGTCATCCCCATGGGATCGAAAGGGTTATTCCTGCAATTTAGATTATCGTCTCGTATTCGTGTCCCATTCGTAATCAATCTAAATACGCGGTTTATGAGTTTGATTCCTAATATTCATTGGCGACTCCTTACTAGCATCGTTCGTATTCGTTGATATTATCTCACTCGAAAAAAGATAATTAAAAAACAAAAATTCACTAAAATAGCGTAGCGCGACAGACTTTGTCACACTAACGTCGCAGTGTCGCAAAGTTTGTTGCGCTACACCTGCAGCGTGACAAACTTTGTAGCGCTGCACAGTCAGCGCGACAAACTATGTCACGCTACCACGCTAGCGCGACTGAAATTCCTGCGCTCCTATTTTTTGGCAAAATACTTCTAAAAAAGTCCTTTTCACCTTTCCTTAAGCCAATTTTTTAGGTCTAACTTGACCTATGGACGGTTTTGGAAAGGTGACCAAAAATTTTGGGACCCTAAAATCCGGGGCCCCTACACTACTGTAATGAAAAATGGCAAAACACATATTTCATGGAAGATGATCGTGGCATGAAGGATTCACTTCCCTAAAGTCGAAATTTGCCTCGCACACGTACACACGATGGTGGACTCCCAGGGACACATGACCTCCGTTACCAAAGGTGTATGATAGGGACAGTCGTATACCTATAAAAAATAACCTACAACTCCAACTAATGTAGATAGGGAAGTAGGGATCGAATCCACAGGGAAGCAACGAGTTTCTACTAACTCTAATAAGTTATATTGCCATAAAGGGCCTTTGAATTGGTTTTCCAACTAATAGACTAATTACTACTAAGGAAGAAATTAAACACGAAAATATATCAATAAACTAAGCCTAGGACATCAGTTCACCTCAGACTAACCAATGAATTGAATAATTATTAATTGACAAATTATTGACTTCCTGAACTAAAGCTCACTAATTCTCTCGAATCTGTTCTCATTCAAAACTCCTCTAATGGCTCTCGCTCACTTAGACTCGGTTTGCCTATTATCTCTGAGATCTAATTGTGGTAATCTTACCTCACGGCATCCATTTCGACACAATTAAACTAACAATCAAACTTGGCCAGAATTTAATTGAAAGCAATATAAATTGACAATAGGAATTCAGAAACATCAACAATCATGTTAATTAATCATGAAACAAAGCAATGGAATTGATCCATGGATGCCCTAGTGTAGACACCTAAATTTGGTCCCACCTAACGGCTGATGATTATTGTGTACACGTCGCTACATGTCCAACTTCTAAAAGTTGATTATCGCTTGAAAAAAGCCTAGTTTTGTGTCAGAAGTCAGTCCTTCACCTATTTGGTCCTCACTCCAAAATCTATACGAGGGTCCTGCTGGCCCGTCAGTGGGCAGGGGTCTCGCTGCCCGGTCAGCGAGTCAAGGTCCAGGGATGAAACACCCTGGTTAGGGGGTTAGCGGGGCAACGCCCCCCTAACTTTTTGAAAACCAAAAAAATATTGTCTGGATAACCGATGATGAGTGATGACGGTTGAAATACGCTTAAATTAATTTTCTTATATTTCATATTTATTTTTATAATCCATTTTCTCATTTTAATTTTATTTTATAAATTCACATTTTAATTTCATTTTCGAAAATAAAAGAAATTAATTTAAGCATGTGAATGTGACCGGATTTGATGAACCTTCTAGAAAGGTTTGTTCGGTTTATGGCAACTCTAGGTTATGGAAGTGAACAAATCGGTTTACGGAAGTGAATTTCATATTATTTCATAATATTTCAATTTATGGAAATAAATATATAAAATAAGGAAGCTTCGGAGATTCACCGTATGGAAATCAAGAAAATTGGAGCTCGAGCGCCACAACGCAGGACGAACGCCTAGGCGCCCAGCCAGCCCAAGGCACCTGCACCCTGGCGCTCACTTACGTCACTTCCAACCCTATAAATACCCCCCTCTTCCGACCTTTATTCATCACTTCCACCTCTTCTCATTTACTTCTTCTCTCACACACACACACTCTCTCTCTCTCTCTCTAAACTCTCTCTCTCTCTCTCTCTCTCGATTTTCGTCCCTTCCTCGAGAACCGTGCCTTTCTACTTCTTCCTCTTACAAAAGTTTATACTTATTATTAATATTATTATCATTATTATTATTATTATCAATCAAATTTCTTCAAGCATTCAATCTAAATAAGTTGTTTCGATAATTGCACGAAAGGTACTTCAAATGAGGCCAACAATATCGAAATCATCATATTGAGTTCTTCAAATGAGTTAGTTTGCATGAATATGTGATTTTAATGCTTTATTAGATAATTGAGGTGTTATAATTTAATTCATGTAACATTGATTAATTGATGATTCGACCTTAAAATAAAATCAATCTTAAGTAGAAACCTTGCTTTAGGTTTTCTGTTAATTCATGCTAGATGTTTAATGCTTTTAATCACACAGTATTTGTTTAGCTTAAAAGACTTAAAAAGCATATTTTGACTGATCAAAGATTAAAACCAATTTAATCCTAAGTGATCACCCATGCATGATAAATTGAAAATTATGTGTGCATTAACTAAAACCCGCCTAGCCTTATTTCCATACATGTTTGTAGGTCTAAACTGGAAATATGAATGTAATAACTCGATATTATGATTGTGAAATTACAGATGAGAACAAGTAAAGGCCGCTATACGCAGGGGGGACACTATGACCTACTGTTGTCCTTACCCTCGTCCCCGAATCCAGAGATATGAGACCTTCTTATCCTTGGCTGTCTTTTTGCCATTGGGCTATGACCTAACGGGGTTCCGTTAGCTCCCAAAAGGAGGACGGTGACGACTTATCTACTTGGGTTTTGAGTTTCTAGACTCACTCCCTAAGCCAACCATACTTACACTATGCAATCAAACTAGCACAACATTCGATGTTCGTAAAAAGGGCACATGGGCCCCCAAAGCCTCGGGTCCACACCTAGCCCTAGAAAAGGAACTACTCACACATAACTAAAAATATAAAAATTGAATCCATAAAAGAAAATAAAACTAACGACATAATTAAAAACAACTAAACTAATCAAGAACATAAAACTAAGGCACAAAACAAATAATAAAAACTTAAACTTAAACTAGAAACTAAAAACTAAAAAGTAAAAACATAAACTGAAACAAAAACATAAACTAAAAAACATGAATTAAAAGAATAACAAAGAAAAATTGAATGAAAACCTGAATTATATTGAATTCAAATGATTGAATGTGTTCACAACCTAGAGAGAGAAAAATAGGGCTAGAAAAGTAAAAATATGATAATGAGTTCGTACAAGTAACTAGGAGTAAAAAGAATTATATACTGAAGCCCAAAATAAGAGTAAACACGTGGAAAGGCCTCGGAGCAGCCCGCCCGGGTCACCGGGGTGCTATGCCTTCGACACGGGGCTAACCGCCAGGGGGCTTTATTCTTTGATTTCTTCGCTCGTTTTCTTCTAATTACTTCTTTAATGCTTCTTTAATACTCCTAATCCTTAGTAAAGCTCCCCAAATGAATTCAAACTCTTCAATAACTCTTCAAATGCTCCAAATAGCTCAGAATATAACGATAAAGCATCAATTCCTGCAAAATCTTATAAAGAACACAAAAAGCACTTGAGATAGCAAAAGTTATTAGAAACAACTCAAAAGAGCCACTTTAAAGCAAAAAATCACTCAGGATCGAGGGTAAAACATGCATAAAATATTGACTTATCAAACTCCCCCATGAATAGAGTAGCTCACTCAGTGTCACTCCACACATATAATTGAACATAAAACAATGAAGCTCACCCTTGGTCCCCAACAAGGAATACAAATACAAAGAGTGTTTAAAAAATTTGAGAACCCAAACCCACATCTCACACCCCATGCAACTGTTTAAGGGTAGTCACACAACCTAGTGCAAAAGTTTACTCGAAATGCAAGTAATACTCACTAGCTTTGGCAATTACCTCACTTCACAAGAATTAAAAACATGTACATGCCGATCAAAAAGTTCTTTATTAAGCTTGTAACGTGGCTAGGGTGAAGTGTAGGATAATTTGGGATAATGTTGTATAAAATGCGGGCTATACGCATATGAAATTGAAGAACATCATCAACAACTCCACAAATACATCAACATCTCCAACATCAAACCGATTCTTTTGAAATTCACATCACACCATAAAACTTTACAATTCAACAACACAAATATTCACTAGCTTACTTTCTTTCTTTTCTTCTCTTGATTTCAACATTGTTTCCAAAAAAAAATTCATTTTCATTTTTTTTCTTTTTCTTTTTCAACTTTCAAAATTTACAAAAACTTAGGCTCACGACTCTTAATGAAATGTATTTGCTAAAATAACATAAGATAGACAAAATCATCACACTTACATAACTAGGCTAAACATAAGATATAAACTTTTCAAATCTTCATTGCAAAACTAACCCAAACATTGGTAAGCAGAGCCTTATCGTGAAATCAATCATTGAACTTTAAATATTTGTTCCAGCATTTTCTTTTCCAACATCCTCCAAAACTTCCAACAAATGCACAACAACAACACAACAACTCCAAAACTCCCCAAGCTAAGCTTGGGCATATATAAAGTAATGAAGCACTACGAAAAAGGGTAGTAATGTGGCTAAAATGCAAATGAAGGGTAAAAAGCTAAAAAAAGGGATCAACGGAAAATTTATGATGGAATGCCTAAAATCCGAAAGCTCCTAAAAGAAATAAATGCCTTTTATCATTCGCGACATGAAACACACCAAAGCCAAGCTACTAGAGTCAAAAGGTAAAACATGGATCATGCAAGCACTAGGAACTAAGCACACAAGAAAAGAAATAAGCATACAGTAATGTATGCGGCTCAAATCCTCCCGGCTCAAATAAGCACACATGACTATATGGCAAGATACGAAACGACTTTAAGGTAAACCAAGTTCAAGTCCCAGTTGTAATTCCCAAAACATAACTCATCACATGCCCAAATCAATCAAAATCATTTTAATAAAAAATGCGGGGCACAAGGAAGTCACTATTAATAAAGTTTCATCATCCAAAGAATTCAATCAATTCAACTAATTCAATTACTAGCTACTAAACTAACGGCTAAAACAAAACAAAACCCTATACTATGAAAGCAGTACATTTTTTTTGGTCATATGAAAACTTTCACTCCTAATGACTACTACAAACCATGACTATCCTAAGAAAGCAATAAAAACACTAAAAAGCAACAAAAATCTAAACTAAGAAAGGAAATAAAACTTACCTCCCCTAAGCCGGACTCAGCAATGTCTTCAGTGCTGAAGGGAGTAAGGGAATCCTCTCAGTCGGAATCCTGAAGGAAGGTATCAGTATCCTCACTAGTATGATATTATCTCCACCACCACTTCCTGCTCCTCCTGATCCACTGGTCCCCTCTCCAAGGTTAAAGGTGTACGATGAAGGGTGGGGTCTAGTAGAAGGCATCACGCCTGTGCAGATATAGTGATCATAGATCGGGTACATGGCAAGGTTGTGATCCTGCTCAAAGGTATCAAACCTCTGCATGAACTGCTGCTGCTGTAGCTGGAAGTTATTGAACTGGTTTTGCAACTAGTTCATTAGCACCTGCCAGGCGGCTGGGTCCATCGGAGGTTGCTGCTGTTGTGGCTCCTGCTGCTACTATTGCGGCTCGGACTGGGAAGGCTAAACCGGTCCGCGCCGAAAATATGCTTGTGTATCTGCAGTAAGAGCTGCAGCATTGCCATTCAAGGGCATAGTATAGGATTGCTGATCATGCAATAATCTAGTCAATGAAGAGTTAGGAAGAATAAGAAGTCCTCCTAGATGGCCCAATGTACCACCAAATACGACCCCCCTCCATAAGCTCTAACCAATCACATTGGCCAAGGTGGGGGGCATCCAAAGCTCGGGACCCAACAGCAAGGGTCCGGTGATACTCAAAATCAGCCCTGTAATACCTAGCAACATAAGTAATAAGGCCACCAAAAACAACATTGTTCACAATTGGTGAGGCTGAAATTTTAGGTCAGATGAAAACCATTCAGAATTTCAACTTCATATTGTTCTTGGGCATATGTTATTCCCATGAGAATAGCTATTAAAGCTTAGGCCATTAAAATCTTTATTTTCTTTTTTTTAGGGGGGGTTTTGACTCTTTGTTGTGTTAATGGTGAGACCAGGGTTGAAAAGTGAAATTTTGAGGAATATATGGTTTTTATAGTGTTTTAGGATGGATTAATAGATTTTATCTTAGGTTCAAACAAAACAAATATGTGCAAAAGAGATAATTAGATAAATTTTTAGCAACTAGTCTTACATACATCCGGTGTATACAACCTTATATACACCCCTATCAAAACTTTTAACGTTCAGAATTTTACTCTTAATGTTCAGTGTTCAATGTTCAAATTTTAACTTAGTATGTTCACTTTCCAATTTATTATTTGAGTAAGTAGTATTTGCTTTCTTATTCTCAAAGTTTCAATATTAATAACTTAATCGTGATATTAATTAACTTTTATACGATAAATGTTCAGAATTTTATTCAGGATATTCATCTTTCAAACTACAATGTACATAGATGTTTTGTTTTTTAAAAACTTTCAATAGTCAAAATTTTACTCTTGATGTTCAATTTGTATGTTAAATGTTCAAAATTTTACTTATGACATTCAGTTCTCAAAACAATAATGTACTACGTAATTATTTGCTTTCTTGGTTAAAACATTGAATATCAACAATTGGTATTGAACATTACTCATTGAAAACCGAGTATTGCATTTGACAAACTGAACATTTCACATTAAAAAACTGAATATTGGAAACTAAAAAGAAAACATAGCATAGTGATTAGAGTATTGAAAACTGAATATCTGATGCATCACTTTATCTTTTGCCATCACTACTCTTGCAAACTCCATCAATTATTATTTATTAAAAGAAAAGAAAAATGAATTTATTATAGTATAAATGTTGAATATTGAAGAAAAGTAATTGGAAAAAGAAAAAAAACAACCATATAACTACCCATTCTTAAAAACAATAATTAGACAAAATATGGACATATATAACAGGTTCATCAATCATATAATACTGCAATTGTATATAAATGAAGTAAAAGTGTGATAAAAATAAATTATTTTTTAAAATTAAATAGGTAAAATGCTAATGTACATTAGTTGTAAAAAATTGAACTTTGTTTAATGAAAGTTTGAACATTATACGTGAAAAACTAAACACCGTCTCAGGAACACAATTTGTTATGTGCTCCGGGTGTATGTTAGAATTTGCCAATTTTTAGTGCTTGATCGTGATAAAATCTTTGGTTTTAAGAATCAAGATTTTTTTTTGTACGTGAAAAATACTTGGATTACAAAGGGTCTTTTACTTTTATTTTTATTTATTTTCAAACAAATTCTTATTTGGATTTTGATTTTAGCATTAAACTTAAGTAAACCCTTTAATCAAAAAAAGAAGAAACCATATGTAGCTAGGCCTGGTTATTGGGCGGGTCGGGACGAATCTGGGCGGGTCAGTTGAGGGTTGAGCCGATTGTGGGCCGATGTCATAGTTAAGCGGGTCAGGGTCAGGGCCAGGACCGAGCAGGTCAGGGTCGGGTTAGGGTCAGGCCATAATCGATTGCGGGTCTGCTTGTATATTATATGGCTTTACATCTTAATGAGTAGTTTCTCTTTCATTAATGCATTGCTCTGGCAATCTGCAAACACAATTTTTGATAACATGGAGCAAAGATTTTACTTAATCATAGCATAACCTCTCAAGTACACTCAAATGAATGAAAAGAGAATAAAAATACAAAATATCAAAAGAGTGACATCACTTGTACAAAAGTTTAATAACATCCATTCAATTTAAAACCCTTTAAAAGCCCTAAAATAAATTCCAATCCAATTATGACTCAACCCTTTATATAACATTTTTTAAAAACCCATTCCAATTATGACCTAACCCTTTATATATCCTTTAATGAATACCGAACCCTTAGGCTTATTAGACAGCCTTGTCCAATAACCAGGCCTACTTGTAGCTGAAGACTTGTTACTGTTTTTGGAGGCGCACAGATTAGAGTCTAAATCAGGAGTAGCATAACTTGTATATCAATTGCATGCCAACCACTCTCATTGGTTGATTGTTAAATAATGGTCCAACACTTTAGAATTCAAAAATTTTAAAATGAATACTATCAATCAATTAAAAAAGGCACATGAGTGGTATATCTTATTTTTTCACGATTAAATTTGAAAATAGAATAATTTTAATTAAGATTATAATTGTTTAAAATTTGATGGGTTTGTCGTCGTATTGTTTTTTTTTTAGAATTCTTCACAAGATTTTATTTTATTTTTTGGTTACGAAGGTGAAACTTAGGCTCTGTTCTATTCGACTTAAGTTTTTGACATTTTAATTCAATTCAATTCAATTCAATTTAATCCAGTTCGGTTCAATTCAACTCATCTCCATAATTACTACTTCATTTTAGTCCACTTTAGTCTAGTTCAACGATTTTGCATCGAAAAAAAGGTTTGTGAGGTACATACGCTTTTAAGCTATTGACACTATTCACCTTGTAATTTAAACTCATTTTGTTGTTTAATACGTGACGAAAAACATTGTCATATCGGATCTTATTTGATTCATATCGATGTATATTTTCCGAAAATATAATTTTTATTATACCAAACTCGAGATATTAATTTTATAAATTGCTTCTTAGGAGATGCGAAAAAATAATGTAGCAAGTAAAAACAGACTGAAAGAGTATTTTATTAATTACCTATCAAATTACACATATCACTAGCGGCTAAATAACAATCATATCCGACCAATCTTACAGTCACAAACACTCCCCAAATGCAACATACTAGACTTAGCTATAGATTGCAACATCTAAGAATAAAAGAAAAAGAAATAAAATTAAAGACTCTAGACCACTAGCCTTCAATCACGAGATCCGTAGATGATCGCGGGATTGCACCTTTTATTAACCAATTCACCACCCAGGGGCGGATCCAGGAATTTCAAATAGGTGTAGCACTCCAAAATTTTTGATGTTCGGATCAATCGATTCGGTTTAGCAACTAAAACAATCTGACTCATCAATTCGGTTCATAAATAAAAAGTTACAAATTAAACTTACATTAAAGTTAATACAATGACTAATAAAAGTTTAAGTTAATACAATGACTAATAAAAATTAAAGTTGCTCTCTTCGGGTTTTCATATTTTGAAACCAATTTACAATGCTATCATCTTTTATATCTAATAACACCTCTCTTTCTAAAGATGAAACTAAGCTATCATTCAACAATTGATCTCCCATAGTATTCCGCAACTTGTTTTTGATAAATTCATTCCAGAAAAAGCTCGTTCAACGGTTACCGTAGCTACGGGGAGGAGTAACACTAACTTCAAAAGCAAGAATACTTGGGGGTGAACATCATGCTTTCTTGTTTCAACTAGTTTCATAGAGAGCTCATTGAGGTTCTTCAAATTCCAAAATCTTTCATCATTTTGCATATCATCAAGGAAATTTCCAAGCAAGTAGTCAAAGAAAATCAAGTCACCACTTAGAATCTCCATGCCATGCTTCTCCATAAAGGAAGTGACTTTGTTCAAGTGAGTTTCCCATCCATCATCTCTTAACCTTTGCAAACTTCTCTTAGTCATATCAACCATATTCATAGCATTGACAATATCTTGATCACTCCTTTGCAAGGCTAGATTCAAATTATTAGTAATTCCAAATATAGTGCCCATCAAGTGTGCCACAAAAACAAAATCAAAAGACATCAATATCTTTGTAATTCCACATGCTTTCCTCCTTTCACCTACCTCTATGTTACTTTTTGCAATCTCATCAAGTGATTCAAGGATAGGAACATACAAGTCAAGCACATTTTTAATTGTTTTGAAGTGAAAACCCCAACGAGTATCACATGGCCGACTCAATGCAAGCTCCTAATTCAATCCACTTTCCGATGTAACTTCACCGAAAGATAAAGCCTCAACTACACGATCTCTTTGTTTTTGTCTAAGGAATTCTTTTCTCTTAGGTGAACCACCAACAAAATTCAACAAAAGAGGAAGTGCATCATTAAACCACTCACAATCACTATTCTTCTTGGCAACAGAAACAAGAGTCAATTGAAGTTGATGTGCAAAGCAATGAACATAATAAGCAAATTTATTTTCATTCATAATTAGAGTTTTAAGACCTCTAATTACACCAGACATATTACTAGCACCATCATAACCTTGACCCCGAACTTGTGAAAGGCTTAAAGAATGCTCCATAAGAAGTGACTCAATTGCTTGTTTAAGAGTCAAGGAAGTAGTGTTGGCAACATGTACAAGTCCAAGAAACCTTTCCGTTACCTCCCCCTTTTTATTGACATAACGCAAACAAAGTCCTAGTTGTTCTTTGTCAGAAATAACAGCAGACTCATCAGCTAAAATGGTAAAGAAACCATCACCAATTTCTTCAACTACTGCTCTTTTTGTCAAACTAGCACAAGCATTAATTATTTTGAATAGTAGGAGATGTCATTTGACAAATTTGAGGGGCATTATCTAAAACAACTTCTTTTATATCTCTATCTTCAACATAAAATTTCAACAACTCTAAAAAATTTCCCCTATTCGAAGAAGACACACTTTCATCATGACCACGAGCGGGTAATCATTGAAGTAAGAGCCACTTTAAACATTAAATGGAAGCTTTTAATCTCTTTTCATATCGCTCTTTGCTTTCTTGAGATTGTTGAGTAAATCCAGAGATAATAGAACCCTTTTGATTTTTAAAATCTTCTAGCTTCTTCATAGCTTTATTATGTAAACTCTTATGATCTCCAACATGGGTAACAAATGCATCAGTTCGACTCCAAGTTCTAAACCCAGTACTAACAAAAACATCAGACCCTACATCATCACCCTTGAATAAATAGCAAGCAAAACAAAAAGCAGCATCCTTCTGAACACTATATTCAAGCCAAGATCGATATTTTTTAAACCATTTGGGGTTGAATCTACGATTTTTTTTCCTTGCAATGTAGTGTCTTCTAATGTCACCCAAATCACTAGGATGAAACTCACTCATCTTCCTTCTTAGACCGAGGTCATGAGGAAGATTAGCAACATCTAAAGACGTTAGTCTTTGTCGACTAATAGCTTGGTTCCTACAACTTGAAGTTCCTTCAAAACTTGCTTCTGTTGCTTGCTCTTCATTTTCATTATTAACTGGTATTTGTTGTGCTTCTTGACATGGGGGTGAATTTTGTTGTGTTGGTTCACTTGCTTGAGTGGGAGAATGATGGTTAGAACCTTGTCTAAGTTATGTTCGTTTCTCTTTTGAGAAAAAACTTGAAATATCTTTTCCATATTTTCTTTTCATGATTCTGAAAATTATGATATGCAATTAATTTAGATTAGTTCATTATTCTTGATTTGTTGTCTTACTGAATGTAATTAGTGAAGTTTAAGTGTCAATACAAATTAAAACATCACAAATCATAAACAAATTTAAACATGACTAAATCAGATTAATTAACATGATAAAATCAGATTAATTAACAAAATCAGATTAAACATGACTAAACACTAAATCAGATTAATTAACAACCAAATCAATCATCGTTAAGAAATTCCTAGTGATACAAGTAAAATTCTGGAATAATTTCATACAATCAAACATAATAACCTAATAAAATCTGCAAATTTAATTTCTTATAATCACAAAAACAATAACTTAAAATCAAAACTTTAAATCAAAAATCACAAAAACTCAAATAAAAATCAAAACTTTAAATAAAAAAAAACACCAAATATCATTAACCCACAACATAAAACCAAAATCACAAAAATCACAAAAACTCAAATAAAAATCAAAACTTTAAATCAAAAAACACACCAAATATCATTAACCCATAACATAAAACCAATTAAATAACAAATGAAAACAAAAAATCATGAAATTACCTAAAAAAGATGAAATCTTTGGATCTTGATTCTTGAGTCAAAGAGGCGGAAGAGCGAAGCCCACTACCCGTCTGCCCACGCTGCCAGCCTGCCACGCACAGTCGAAGACTCGAAGGCTCGAAGCAGAAGAACTGCCGCTGCCGCCTGCCGGAAGAGTCGAACTGTCGAAGCCCACGCTGCCACGCATCGACGCACGCACAGGAACTGCCGGAACTCGAAAGAGTTGAAGCCCACGCACCGACGCACGGAGGCTGAAGAAGAACGGTGATGATTTGGGGTTAGGGTTTTGGGGTTAGTGATGATTCAGAGAAGAACGGCGATTGAGATTTGAGAGAATGAGAGAACTCGAGAAGAGAGAGAAAGATAGGGTTTGGTTTGCTGATTTGGGGCTCTCAGCCCACACACGCGTTTTTTTTTTATTTTAATTAAAGCTGTTTTTTTTTTAAAAAAAAAAAAAAGGGGGGTAGCACGTACATGGGGTGCTACTGTGCTACCTCCGCCCCTGTCACCACCACCTGACAATCTGAATTCACCACCAAGCTTCTATACCTCGCTTCCCAAGCAGCATTCACGCCAAATATTATATCTGAAGCTCCATGAAACTCTGGAACAATAGAAGTAGCAGCCTGCTTCATACTCGATCATATAGCCACCATGTCGCCTTCTCCATCACCAACCACAAACCCTAATTAAAGACTACGTAAGTAAGATGGTGGCTCCCCCAACGGTGGCACCCACCTCTTGTCTTTACCCTTAGATTCACCCCACCGCCCCACGTACCTCCCGTCACAAAGCTCCTAGCTTGTTCAACTACCCACAAAGGCAGAAAGGCCATTGATTGCCCTTATTGATAATAATACGTAGTAGTTTTATTTCGAGCCCTACAAACTGCCCACAGCTTCATAATTTATAAATTAAAGGGTTTTTTTTTGTATTTTAGTACCTTTTATTTATAAGTAATTGAATTTTAGTACCTTATGTTTTTTTTCTTTTAATTTTATTACCTTATGTTTTCCAGAAAACTAAGGCTCTGTTCTCCTCGTCTTATTTTTGCTTATCTGATCTGAACTTATTTTTGCTGAACTGAACTTATTTTTTCTGAAATGAACTTATTTTTGCTGATCTGAACTTATTTTTGCTGAATTTGTTTTATACTAATTAAAAATTATAGGGCAATTATATACTATAATTGAATATTATTTAGGTGAAAATAATTGATTTATTATAATCTCTAAATTATATATAATCTGATTTTTTCCCTCAAATTTCAAGAACCTTATGGACAAAGGAATGCACAATATTTTATCATCTTCTTTTTAGTATCATATAGTTTCCATGTATTATAATATTATCATATACCTATATTAACATATATTTATTTTCCTATAAAATAGTATATTTCCAATTTTCCATCAAAAATATAAAATCATATGTAAATATTTTTTTACATATTATTTCCATACAATACATATACTCTTTGAAAATGCTACTTAAATATTTTTAAAATTATATTCTACTATTTTTATACCATAATTTTTCATTTAAAAAGATGTGCACATATAAATATCCATGTACAAATTAATTTGCATAATACATATAGATTTTTTTTTAACTGAACTTATTTTTGCTGAACTGAACTTATTTTTGAAGAATTGAACTTATTTTTGCTGAACTTAACTTATTTTTGCTGATCTAAACTTATTTTTTCTGAACTGAACTTATTTTTGCTGAAATAAAGTAAAAATAAGACGAGGAGAACAAGACCTAAGTATTGGTACTTATTAAAAGATTCCGTCAAAAAATCCATCAAGTGGGGCCCTCAACAACTATAGTTATAATTTTTTTTTTCTCCTTTTCTCCTTTTCTTTCCTCCAAAAAACAATTTGTCTCTATATTATACTCCATTAAACGTTCATTTAACCTATATTATACTCAATTAAACTTTTATTTAATCTGAAAATTTTACTTGAAATCCATTCTTTAATTCTCTACATAAGTGAAGAACAAACAATAATCAACACAAGTACACAAATTGGATTAACTACTCAAAAGTTATTGTTCTAACTGACTTGAAATTTTTCACTTGATTTGAGGGTTTATTAAATGATTTGAAATTTAGGTTTTAAAGATTTAAAAATGAAAAATCCAGTCTTTCTCTTATGATAAGTGTAGTAACAAACAATCATTAAAGTAGTTAACAAATTAGATTAACCTTCCAAAAGTTAGGGTTCTAATTGATTTGGAGTTATTCTATTGATTGGCAATGTTCAATTAATTTGTAAAATTTGGGGATTTTTGGGTTATTCCATTGATATCCAAAATTCGGGGAGAAAAAATTAAGGTTCAAATAAGGATTTTAGGGTTGGTTATGAAAAGAAAGTTGTAAAATTAAAGAGATGAGTAAGAAATTGATAAGTTTAATTGAGAAAAGGAAGGTAATGGCCTTAATTAACGAAAAGTGAGCCCACCAAACGGAGTTTTTGTCTGAATCTGTTAGTGGTACTCATTTTTGTGTTTTTTTAAAACATAAGATACTAAAATTAAAAAATAAAAACATAAAGTACTAAAATTTAAAAATTGGAAAATAAAAGGTACTAAAATTTTTTGACAGAATTTATGTAAGGTACAAAAAATAAATTATAATTTTGTTTTTCGTAACAACTTGAATCTGTCACGAGTACATTAATGTTGTTGTAATTGTGTAATTGTGTAAACGTATACTTGTATACTCTACTCCAACGAGAATTGGTTTTGCTACATAAAAGCACCGAGTATACGAAGATGCAAATTAATAAAAAACTCTTAAATTTAGTTGCACTGATATATTGCTGAGTTTAAAAAAATAATATATATGTTATATAATATATATATTAAGGTAGATGCCCATTATACTTATTATTGTATAATCTAGAATATTCTATATACTAGGGTTTACTGTACAAGAAATCCTACCCACTTTGTATATATATATATGGTATTATAGTTGAATGATATATACACATCTATTCTCCTAATACTCTCTACAAAGACCGTATTTTCTATAACACGTTATCAGCACGAAACTCTAATTGTGTTTTCTAGGATTGAATCAATCAATAAATCAATTCTCATGTATATCACGTAGAGGTAGTATGTGCATTAACAGACCATGAATTTGCGAGTCTTCTCTTTTCTTATTCTATGATGATAATTACGATTCGGGAATTTGCTATTTGGTACAGTATTATTTACTTTTCAACATATATGATAAAATTAGGCACTAATTATATTTTATCATGTATTGTTAGAGATATGTGATATATTATTCTATTACTCCGTATAATTTATACTTTACATAACCATTGATAATTGGTTGTTTATATCATGTAATTGAAAATTAATATATAATCGATCACTGTTGATTGATATATTACACAGTCGGTGATCTGATGGTTGCAATTGATCATTGATAATATTAAGAAAGTTACTAGAACATATAATTGATCTATTATAAATGACTACATGACTGATGATATTGATCGCAATATCATGATTATCATTGTGATAACTGAATTGAAGGATGATAATGATAATTTGGTAACTGGTTCACTGATGAGTATTATGCTTTATTAGTGTGATAACCGTTTAATGTATATTTAGTACATTAGTGTGAAATATTATGTGTCTTGTTTTTAGGATTAGGATCATGAATATCAATATTTTATAATAACAACAAGTTATCTTCTTGCCATATATTTCATCTATGGTACGTTAATTTGGTAGTTTATTAAATTTATTTGTATTGATTGTATTCTAAATTAACTAGATAAAAGTGAAATCTGTTTAATTCGGATAAACTATTATTAAGTGTGAATTAATACTTGTATAATGTCGATTTCTTGGAAAGTTGAAAATAATTGTTCGATTGTGTATGCCGATAATTTGTATTGCATATAGACTTTGATTACTTAATTTTTTTTTAAGAAGAAATTGATATACTGTTTGCAGCAGAATTGTTTGACATGACTCCATGAATGCTATGCTTTATTTATTTATTTATTTATTTATTTATTTATTTATTTATTTATTTATTTATTTATTTATTTATTTATTTATTTATTTATTTATTTATTTATTTATTTATTTATTTATTTATTTATTTATTTATTTATTTATTTATTTATTTATTTATTTATTTATTTGTCTATAAGTTTATCCGTACTATGAGTTTGTTCTTCATTGAACATATTTGTCAAACTTTTATATTAGAGTGGAATACATGAATGCATTATATTCTTGCTACACTATATTCATTGAATATACTAGTCGTAAAATTTTTTTGTTAACAATGCCGCGCCGTATATTCAGTTAACTGAATATACTCCCCTGAATATACCAAACTAACAATATCGTATAGCATATTCCTTGAATATACTCCCCTGACCTTTATCTTTGATTGTTAGTCTTCATTTATACAGCATATTCATTGAATTTTAGGCTCAACTAATTTTATATATGAATTATACAATCACCTCCCATTCATTGATGATCATTGTGTTATTGAAAATGATTATATGACAACATATTTGATATCTTGAAATAGAAAAAAGATAAAAAAAAAAAAAACTAAAATAGAGGGTAATCAAATGTTAATTGAATTGATTTTAATAATTATTCTTATATATGACAATTGATAATATCAATCGTTTATACACATATAATTAGATAATAGTTTATTATATTGGTACATCAATTTACATACCTATTGTATATGTCGATTAATAATAAATTTATTTATGCCTTTTTGGGTGAGGGTAATTTACAAATATACAATTAAAACTACATACATTATGAACTTTATGATATAATTGCTTGAAGCTTACAATTAAATGCAAAAGTTGTTGTCTTTATTTTAATTATTTGAGTGAATGAATATACTACTTAGCTTTAACAATTAAATATTGTCTCCCTCTTGATTTGAATTGTACTCCATAAGTATGTCTTACGTATTATAATCATATGCTCCCTGGATCATCCCCTGATTTGCTCTTATATTAGTCATGCTTATGTTCCTTTAATATTTTTGATTATAAGAGAATTGAATCGAAATCAAGAAATTAAGAATGTTGGTCATTGTGGAGGTATTACTTATTTGCTCAATAATTAAAGAGATAAAGAAATATTAGATTTCAAAGCAAAGAAAAAGATAATTAAATAGACTAATGATCGATAATCGATGTCCTGTATAAGAAAAACAATAGAACAACAACAAACTCTTTCTTGGTTATCTCTCAAAAATAGAACGGATTAATATAAGAAATAAGAATGTTGTTATATCAATTGATCATATGGATAGCTAATAACTTAACTTACACCTCTATTTGATCTCTCTATTGTTGTGTGTATGCATTGTATACAATTTGTATGAATAAAATCAATGATGTTCTGTCTATGATTTTCACCAATAATAATTTCTTCTATCTTTATACATATTTAAAGTTTTCAAGGGAGATAATTGTATATTCTTATACAACTTAATTAAAGTTTCTAATTTACAATAAGTATTTTGATTATTATAGTTAAGAAAGAGTTGACAAACAATCATAATTGTATTATAACAATTTAGTAATTGATTGTATGTGATGTATATGTTTTGGTGTGATTGTATTCAACTACCTACAGAAATAGGATTCAAATGATGACAAATTGAACATGAGATACTTGTATGATGAGCATGAAGTCCCTAGTTTTTTGAAGAATACTGGTACATATGAAAATGGTGTTCTTAAATTTACAAAGGTTATTAATACATCCTCAAGAATAATATGAGATTCTATTGTACATAATTTTTTGCAGTTTCTACACTATGCTTAGATTGAGTAAGTTGATATGCAATCCTTGGGTAGATATTCAAGATACAAACTATAAGTGAGTATTGATGGAGCACTATAACTAGATTTACTCATTTCCCATGAGTAATGAGAAAATGTATAATCGAAAGAATAATAATCAGTTCCTTATTGTTTAAATTCAGCAAAGTTTTAAAAGAATTGCAAACACGAATACTAATAGTTATTTTTATTGCAATGGAAGAATTGTATGAGTTTAAGAAATCGAGAATGATAATGTGTTAAACTCGATTAAAGAATGTATTCATTATGCCCATAACTTTTGGAAATATAATTATAAAGATTTATATATATGGGCAATAGAAAAAGATGTGAGTTTTATGAATAATTTACTTTATATGATACATGACATTGCCTAAAGAATTCATGGCTTAAGAAGAATATGAGATTAAATGTTGTTGGACTAATTTCATGCCCCCATATGCAAGGTTTTGGGGGAGATAGTATTTTTATTCCATGAGTTATAAAATACACTGATGGTCCATTTGGTACATAAAATGATCTATTCAATAAAGATGGCAACAAGATAGTTAAATGTTTAGAATAATGATACCATCCTGAAGATGGATATGGATGATTTAGAATGTCATTGATTATAAATCAATCATAAGTGCCCTGATTAAAATTAATGTTGTCGCAGAAGGACAACACAAGTTGCTCACGAACATAGATTAAGCCTGAAACGTGGTAGACTATTGAGTTATGAACATAATTATCATTAAATATGAAAGAAAATGATACGTTATGATGAATTTTCATTAGAATATATTTATGTTTAGTAAAATTGATATGTGCCAAGATTATATAAAATACTCTAGAAGAGTATAATATGTCCAACTTAATTAACATGTATCATGATAATAATAATCAATGCTCTAGCAGAGTATGAATAATGATTGTTGCATAAAGTATTAGTCTTGCCAAGTATAGAAAGAAACACTTGCTAGTGTTCTTATATCACATCATATTAATCATCATGGCCATGCATGGAGTAGGCATAATAAAGTGATCACTATTGTTTGAAAACTGACCAGAATTTAGAAAGTGATTGGATGTGATAATTCAATTAGGCCATCCGGGTTTAATGTATAGTATAATCACCCGTAAGGGAAACCTGAAGTTTCAATTTGATATGAAATAATGTGCTGACGCTCTCTCATGTTAGATATGTGAAATGTTTTGAATGGCAAGACATAATTAGCGAACATTGAAATTGAGCTATATTTGGATTATGATTTTTAAGAAAATTTCAAGAAAAGGAAAATGTATTTTTGATCAACTTTGGATATTGATATGCAATGAGTGACCAGAAGTTCACTAAAATAGCTTATATGTTGTTCTATATTATGTGGCTAAAGGCTTATCAAATCACCTTGTATGTTAACACGTTGAGTAAAACTCATTATCAAAGTCATTGGCAATCTAAAAGATCACCATTGAGTGGAGTTACATGCGTATAAGCTAAGTCATGATTATGTTTATATAACAATCATTTTTTTATAGGGGCTGTTGAATGTTAGCACATGATTTGCTGCGGTTTTTGGCCCGTTATTTGCTGCGGTTTTGAACCGCAGCACTTATAGCAGCAGCAAATAAGAAAAACTTATTTGCTGCGGTTAAACCGCAGCAAAAAATAGGGTTATTTGCTGCGGTTGTTTGGAGAACCGTAGCAAATAACACCTTAAAAAATGGTGGGAAACATGATTATTTGCTGCGGTTCTCCACACAACCGCAGCAAATAACCCTTTTTCCCTCCTTTTTCTGAGGTATTATTTGCTGCGGTTCTCCAAACAACCGCAGCAAATAACCCTGTTTCCCACCATTTCTTTAGGTGTATAATATGGACTAGCAATTCAACTAAATAAACATTCTGATAAATTGTTAGGTGTTTATTACTTTCAGTCTTCCACTTAAGTGAAAGAAAACATACATTATTTCTTTATGTTTCACCCCTCTTCTATTATTTCTTTATGACTAGCGCAGCTGAATTATGCTATCAAATACTTAGTAGTTCATACAGAAGATCAACCCCTGAATTATGCATATCCTTTTTTTTTTAACTCTTCTTGTTTGAAAACTAAGACATTGAGAGTTTAATTATGCAGATCAAATATAATTATGCATATAATTCTAAATCAATATAACAACCATAACACAAATTCAACCTCTTACTAAGACATTAGATTATGCAGATCAAACAGAAACAACAGTCCCTCAAAACAGAAACCCCCAATCAAATATAACAACCTAAACACAAAATCAATTCTAAAGCAACAAATTCTAAAGCAATAACAACCACATTGAGTGACCAACTTGAGGTTCTATCTTCTCATCATACTCATTTTTTTATTTATGTTATTAACTTTGGACATCAATACTTAATTGTATCATTTCATCCTATCTCATATAACTTTTATTTTATTTTATTATATTGTAAGCATGCAAGCTCTATCTCCATCTCTCTATTCACTATGCACCTAGTATATATATATATATATGTATGCATTTTAAACAGTACGTGCTTCATACATGTATAGGTGCTTAGCAATGGGAAATACAAGGCAGTGCTTCAAAATACAACTGTTAATAAAGAAAAAACAAGGATGTCATGGCCCATCTTCATTGAGCCCCACCACAACATGTGTTTGGCCCTCTTCCAGAGCTCATCACTGATCAGAATCCACCCAATTACAGACTAAGAAGTTTGTTGATTACAAATATTGAAGCTCAACAAAATTCCTCAATGACCATACTGTCTCTCTCTCATCGACTTACTTTATTTTTAGTACTATCTTCAATAATAATAATAATAATAAGGTCTTCGCCTGTTTTTTATTGTTATGATTATGTTGTCTCCCTACATACCTAGCAATTCATTTTCATTTCCAATAAAAAACCTTTTCCCATTCTTTGTACCAATTGCTATATTTGAATATGATCTCAGTTTATTGATTGCCCCCTGTTCACTCAAACTTATCTGTTTCCCGCGATTTATTTATTTCACAAAGTATGAAATAAATATACTAATAGTAGTTTTAAAATTTCACTTTAACCATTTACTGATTTTCATAACAATTTTTTTCAACAAAAAAACAACCAAGCACTAAATGTAAAATGTTATTTGACAAACAACAGTTTCATACGGAGTTAATACTATACGGAGTTTCATACGGAGTATAATATTATTGTGTCTCAATTCTCTATACCTATCAATACACACTACAAATACTTATATGGGATTAGTTACTCATCTTCAATACTGACATTATTGCCTTCGCTTCTTTATTTATTGTAGCTGGTTATGTAGGTATCCCCAATGCCCTCATCAAATTACCAATCAATTAAATCGAAATTGCCTCAAAAAAATCAAAAACAAAAAGACAAAACGATTATGCCTCAAACTCAAACAGAATTCTGCCTGAAAAAAACAAAAACGAAAGACAAAAAACAAAATCGAAGAAAAACAGGAGCAAAGAATTGGAGAGACTGACTGAGAAGTAAGAATTTGAACAAAGAATTGAAGGAAAAACAGGAACAAAACAGAAAGACGAGAATTAATTACCTCACAAAAACGAAGATCTTCGCGAATGTGTTGAACGAATTTGAGAGACTGACTGAGAAGGGAGTAAGTTTGAAATTAACCAATGTGACGAGGGTCTAGATTGAAATTAACAAGTTTGCTACCTAAAGAAGCAAGTTTGTTATGATTAAACTTGTATGCTACTCAAATTATGTCACAATCTACACCAAAATGGCGAAATTATCACCGTACTAGTTCACTCAGTCTCACATTTTACAGCTAATTCAAAGTTACCCATATAAAGACCAATAAACATAAAGTCACTCTTACATCTGCGAAACTATCTGTCACTCACTCAATTACGCGATCACACTCAAGTATAACTTGTGACCACTAGTTCACTACTACCACCACCACCAGTCCACTAACACTACTAGTCTAAACCACCATGAATGATGCGAATACGACAACGAATTCGCATAATTCTTCAACAGAAACACACAACATTGTCACCAATTAGAACAATAAACCTAAATTGAAACAACATTTACAAAAATTTCATCGCATTTTTCAAATTTTAGGGCTTAAAATGTACCGACTTCACAAATTACAAACAATAACAGCAGAAAATTCGCAAAGTTCAGACAAATTCTAACAATTCCTCACTAATTAAACGCAAACAAACAAATCAAGAATAAAACCAAGAACAAATTAAACTCAAACATTAAAAAAAACAACTACAAAATGAAAATTAAAAATAAAAATAAAAAATAAAAAAAAACCTGTAATTCTTGAAGAAGTGAACCACAAGTAGTATGCGAGAGAGAAGGAGAAGACGAAGAGAATTCGATCTAAAAGGCAGATTAGGTGTGTGCGAGAAGAATTCGTCACAAGGAGTGAGTTTCTTGTTGAGGAGTGAATTCAGACGGAAGAGGGAGTTAGGTGTGTGAGTGTGAGAGAAGATGGGATTCGAAGAATGAGGGAAGAGTGTGAGTGCGAGTTCAGAGAAGTGTTAGGTCAGGGTTTGTTTGAACGACAAAAAGGCAGAAAAAAAG